>JAJJMC010019063.1:8276146-8390161 GCA_023531435.1 Papaver californicum
TATAACAGATTGTAACAAATCCTAAAGACTAGGACTAGGCATAGTTATCAGTTTGTGCAGGATCAGACTTGGTCTTCTGACTATTTGGTTCAACACTTCCCCTCAAGTTGAAGGATAGCTGGCGAATATTCAACTTGCTTCTTAAGTATTGGAACCTTTGAGATGGCAGACCTTTAGTGAAGATATCAGCTATTTGGTCCTTTGAGGATATGAACCTTACCTGAAGTTCTTTTGCAACAACTCTTTCACGTACAAAGTGATAGTCAATCTCGATGTGCTTGGTTCGAGCATGGAACACTGGATTTGCAGTTAGGTATGTGGCACCCAGATTGTCAAACCAGCAAAAAGATTGAGCTGTAGGTATACAAAGTTCTTTGAGCAAGGATTGGATCCAAATTATTTCTGAAGTTGCAATAGCCAACCCTCTATACTCAGCCTCTGTACTGGATTTAGAGACCATCTTTTGTTTTCTTGCACTTCAGGATATTAGATTCCCACCAAAGTAGATGCAGTAACCACTGGTGGAACGCCTATCATCAAGATTTCCTGCCCAGTCAACATCTGAGTATGCCTGAATACTGAAGCCTGATGATGGTCTGATATGTAAACCATAATTGACAGTGTGCTTTAGATAACGCAAAATTCTCTTGAGTAGTTCCCAATGCTCAACATAAGGATCTTGCATGTACTGACATGCTTTGTTCACTGCTACGGAGATTTCTGGTCGGGTAAGATGCAGGTATTGCAGTGCTCCCACCACACTGCGATATAGAGAAGTGTCTTGGAACTTTGTAGAGCCTTGCTTCTGGAGTTTTAACTGAATAGCAAGTGGAGTTGTAACAGGTTTAGAGCCATCCAGTTTTGTGCGCTGCAGCAAGTCTGTTGTATACTTTTGTTAGCTAGGATGATTGAGCTTCCCTGATGCACAACTTCTAAGCCCAGGAAGTAAGACAACGACCCCATATCCTTTACTGCAAAAGCTTCACCAAGATCAGATATTAACTTGTTGATAAGAGATGTATCAGAACCAGTAATGATTATATCATCCACATAGATGAGTATATATAGAATATGAGCATCAGTTTGTTTTACAAACAAAGAACTATCAGATACTGATCCTTTGAACCCCTGTGTTGCTAAATGCTGACTGAGTTGACTGAACCACACTCTTGGTGCTTGCTTAAGCCCATATAATGCCTTGTGTAGCCTACAAACATGTTTTGGGAAGTTTTGATCCACATATCCAGCTGGTTGCTGCATATACACCTCTTCTTCAAGTTCACCATGCAAAAAGGCATTTTACACATCTAGTTGTATCATATGCCATTTGTTCATAACTGCAATGGATAGTACTAACCTAATAGTACAAGGTTTCACCACTGGGATGAAGGTTTCACCATAGTCTACACCTTCCCGTTGGTGAAACCCCTTAGCAACTAACCTGGATTTGTATTTTGAAACCGATCCATCAGAGTTTTGTTTAACCCGAAAAATCCATTTCGACCCAATGATATTCATACCATGCTTGTAAGGGACTAAAGACCATGTGCCATTGCGGATGTGAGCATTATATTCATCATCCATTGAATGACGCCAGACAGGATCCTGACTGGCTTTGTTGTAACACGTTGGTGCCATGTAATCTGATGTTTGAAGAGGGTGTTTTGTAACATTCAGACATAGTTTACTAATGGGTTTTGAGATACCTGTTTTGGCTCTTGTCACCATGGGGTGTACAGGCTGATTTGGTTGGGTAATGGTTGGTGTAGTGTCACTGGGAATAATTTGTTGTTGGACTGCTGGTGCTGGATTTGTGAGAGTAGGACCAGTTGAAGTTGTGATGGATGTATTGGGCTGATTGGTCACTGGCATTTGCTGAGACCCATATGTCTGGAAAGGCCGTAGCATATCTGTAAATGGAGGAGAAGTAATAGTTTTGGTAGTTGGGCTTACCTCTGTATGGTGTTGCACAGTTTGAACCTCCTGTTTGGATTCGAAAGGGAATGAACTCTCTTCAAACTTGACATGCCTGGATATGTAAAGTCTCTTTGTGGGTAGATGCAAGCACAGGTAACCTTTATGTGCCCCACTATAGCCAATGAAGATACAAGGAATGGATCTGGGCTACAACTTGTTTAAATTGTAGGACCTGAGACTTGGGTAGCAAAGACACCCAAATACCTTTAGAAAAGAGAAGTCAGGTGTCTTTTGAAACAACAGTTCTAGTGTGGTGTTTTAATTTGTGTTTGAGAAGGTGGACATCTATTGATTAGGTAGCAAGCAGTTGTAAAAGCATCAGACCAGTAAGATGTCGGCATGGATGCATGAAATAGTAGAGCTAGACCTGACTCAGTAATATGCCTAATCCTACGTTCAGCTAAGCCATTTTGAGATGAAGTGTGTGGACATGAAAACCTGTGAATGACACATGAGTTATTCAAGAAGGCAGTGAATTTTTTGTATTCTCCTCCATTGTCAGATTGGAATACTTTGATTGTCTTGTTAAGTTGATTTTCAATTTGTAGTTTGAATTGGACAAAGACTTGTAATGCATCATACTTTTGTACCAATGGGTAAACCCAAGTATAATGAGAGTATGCATCCATCAACAGAAGATAGTATTTATATCCATTTCTAGACAGAGTTGGGGAAACCCAAAGATCATAAACAGTTAGACTTAAAGGAGTGACTATTATTGTACTGCTAACAGTGAAAGGATGTTTGCAACTTTTACTGACATGACAAGACTGACAAAACTTAAATGATTTATTGGTGACAGGTAATGAGTAATTCTTGATGACCCGAGAAACTGTACGCAACATTGGGTGTCCTAGACGCTGGTGTCAGAGGGGAATTGATGCAGAAAGATAAGCAGTTGGTTTTGACCTTTGTATGTCTTGAATATCCTTGAGCACATAGAGTCCATTCCTATTTGTGCCTTGCAGAAGAATTCTCCCGGTGTGCAGGTCCTTTACCAGAAAGTGGGTTGAGTAGAAAACAAAACACACATGATTGTCAGCACAAAAATTTGACACTGACAGTAAATTAGCTTTTATAGAAGGAACATGAAGTATGTTGTTAAGATAAAAGTCCCTATTATTGTGAGTGAAGAAACCTTTACCAATGTGTGAGATGGATTTAGCATCTCCATTGCCCACATGGACTTCTTCAGTGCCATCATATTCATGTGGATTCTCTCTAAACTAAAGGAGATGCTACTTATCACTCGCCTGAATGCGCGCGGTTACAGGTTGGTCGTGTAAAATGCTATTTATTCACTCGCTGAAGGCTACTGCGGGTTATCGGTTATAATCCCCTCCTAGGAGATCCCTACCTTCCTTCCTCAGGATTAAAGGAAAGATATTTGGTTTGGTCGATACGCTCGCCTTTGGGTCATAGCTAGCTAGCGCGGATTGGGTAATTGTGAATTCATCTTAGGGCGAAACCATACCCTTTCCGCTTTTGTTGTTGGTCCCCCTAAAAATACCAAAAATGGATACGAAAGCCCATGGAATGGGTACCGAAAACCCAGCAAAAAACTACCCCGTGCTTGCAGGCCACTTCCTACCTTTTTATTCGCGTGGCTCAGTATGCGGAAGTACTCTCTGAACCGCACACGTTCACTTGCACCACTGAATCCCCTTTTTGGGGGTTATAATCGTTCGGACTTGCTATTGTCGCGGGATTGAAGTAATATCTGGCTCAGGGGTGGGACGAAGTTCTTCCCTTTTGGTAATCACTAGGGGAACGATTCCGTCCGTCATTTCTGGTAAGAAGGGAGCCATTGCTAGGTGCTTGCGCTGTCTGTTGTCATCTCAGGATATGTGAAGAAGGCAAGCATTGCTTGTAGGACGAGGGTTGAGACTGATTTTCCATAGGGCATAGTAATATGCTATGAGCAAGTCTGCTTCAGATGTTAACATATATTATCGAAGTCGCGATTACGCTAATAGTTACGGCGGGGATGCCTTCTTTTTTTTCTATGATATGCATTAATATTCCAAATAATTGAATCTTGAGCCTAGGTCCGGTATTCTCCTTTTGCAGTGTGAAGGTGCAGAGGTCCCAAGAGTCGCAACGCATTAGGTTGCCAAGGTAGGTTCCTTTAAGTCAAGGCGGTCCCACGCCCGGATCTATTATTGAAAAGCAGGAGATCGAACGAGGGCAAAGGAAAGTCATCCAGTAGGTCCTATTGAGTGATTCTTAAAATCTAGCTTTCAACCTGGCTGAACAGCAACTCCATACTGTTTTATGTTAAGATTGTTCATGTCTGCAGTTATATGGTGAGTGGCACCTGTATCTGTTACCCAGTTCCCATATGTGTCTCTTCCAGGAAGTTCTATGTAAGATTGCTTGTTGGTTTGTGTTTGTGCACGATCTTCTTTGTATCTGAACCAGCAGCTTTTTGCTATGTGTCATGTTTTTTTACAAATCTGACATGGTCCTTGGTTTGGTGACTCATATCTTCCAGCACTAAAGTTGTTGGTGGACTGTTGAGTCTGACGATTTGAACTTGAACCTCTTCTCTGTGGTTGCCTTGGTTGGAACCGAGAGTTGCGGTGTGATAAAAAATTAGCTAGGGGTTCTTGCAGAAGTGCTAGTTGTTGCTCCAAACGCATATCATATGTTAGGAGATGTGCAAAAAATATTTTTGTGCTTAAATTATCAATAGTATTTAATGAAGTTACTATTGCATCATAAGCCTGATTTAATCCATTCATGATTGATTGTTTCTTATCTTCTTCTGTTATTGTGACTCCAGAAGCAGTTAATGAGTTGAATAGAGTTCTTTCCTTGGATGTATACCCATACATCGAAAGATTACCTTTGCGTAGGTTGTGTAGCTCCCTTTTCAGATGCATATGATGTGCCTGGTTGTTTGGAGCAAACCTTTACTCAAGTGCTTCCCAGACTTCCTGAGATGTGTTAAGACCAACAACACCAGTCATAACTCCCTCATTTAATGATGAAAGGAGCCAACCCATGAGGATGTTGTCCTTTTCTTCAAACTTTGTAAACTCAGGATTGACCTCAGTTTGATTTGGTAGATGTTTTGGAGGTTTTTCAAAGCTTCTATCAATATAACCTGACAAGTTATAACCTTTTAACAAGGGTTTAAATTGTGTTTTCCATAGTAGGTAGTTTGTTTCTGTGAGTTTGATGTTGATAATATGGTTGATGTGTAGTTGTTGTAGCATTGTTGTTGTGTTTGCAGCCATTTGTGTGTAGTTTTGGATCTTTAGACTTCTGATACCAAGTAGAAACAATAGTTCTGATGCCTTTTATTATTTCACGCTTACTTTTTTACATAAACTTAACTCTCTTATATATCAGTGAGAGTTTACATAGTTTACAAAGTCTTAAAGGATAAAGGAGATAGTATAATAGATTGTAACAAATCCTAAAGACTAGGACTAGGCATAGTTATCAGTTTGTGCAGGCTCAGACTTGGTCTTCTGACCATTTGGTTCAACAGTTTATGTTATCTGTTCCATCAAGTTCTCTAAGATCTAATGGAAAAAATCCTTTAAATCGGATTGAAATCTTGATACTCAATGTTTTCAAAATTGATTAAATGGGTATGTAGAACCGAGTTTTTCAACTGCAAATCTGTAATCAAACTTGATTTTGAATCAAAATATTTAGAAGAAAAATTATATTTTGCGGAAGAACATGATAAATTTTATGAAAACTTTTTTTCAAAATCATCAGATCTGAAAATTAAGGACAAGATAAATGAGGTAAAAAAAGGGTTTTGTTCTTCTTGATCTAGTTGTTGATGAAGACTCCATTTGATTTTACTTTGTCGGGCCTTCAAATTTGTTTCTGATACACCAACCATTGGTCTCTCTTCCCCCGATCTACAGTTCACGCTACTGTTCGTCTGAAGCCTGAGCCTCCTTTGTTTAATGGCTCTTTTTCCTTTTAGGACTTGAGATTCGGTGTGATTTGTTTCTACCGGATGGATTCTCCGATTGTTGTTTTAGATCTGCGTACTATGTAGGATAAATCCCTTGAAAACCTCCATGTTTCTAGCATCAAAATATAGTTACAGGAAATCTTACGTGTTCACCCAAAGAACTTTTCTGGAGATACTTATGACCAAATATTATAAATAAAGGACTAAGTGCTAGAATGTAAGGTAGACACAAAAGTTTTTACGTGGTTCGATCATTAACAAGATCTACGTCCACGGATAAACCAAATAATACAAAATTTAACCTATAGGGGCAGCAGAAAGGAAACTAAAAGCACTCACATATAAGAGCACTTATATAAAAATAAAATCATGTAAAACGATAATAAAACTGGTATGGAGATTCTAAGTTAGCAAAAACGGGAGTTCTGACCATATGTACAATCTCCTATCCTCTTGCCAGTCCAGCTCCTCTTTTTGCTAATTTATCCGTTCAGAAGTTAGTCTCTCTTTAACTGTGAACAAAGTGAATACTTCTCAGGCATGTACAAATTTTATTCCATCTAGACACCACAAACCAAGGAATCCTATCAGCACCAAATGTATAAATGACTAATTTGGAGTCACATTGGATGAGAAGATTTATGATACCAAATATAACAGCCCATTCAGAGGCACAGATAACTGCTAAAGTTTCAGCAATGAAATTAGGTGTAGATTTGCTTAACCACACCTCATTGGAAGTACATATCCTTATTCTTCTCTCTTTCATTTTTCAGAGACGGTTGAAATAAAGGTGATGAATAAAAGGTAAATGCCAAATATCTTGATAAAAAATACACTCGAATAAGAACTATGTAACGGTGAGATGCAGGCATCATAATGAGGAGTTTTAAAATTTGAGTATCAAAGGTTATAATGGGAGGTCACAAATAATATTCATGAGAAAATTGGGGATATGTCCCGGATTCATTAATTGAGTAGGGGATCTGTCCCATAGCTCTAAAAATTGAGAAATACATCCCAGTCATCCAAAGAATCCGTTAAGTAGTCAATTTCTCATATTTAACCGGTCATACTCTCGTGAGACGATGTATCTCCGCTTAGTAAAATGATAATAACACCCTTACTTACCTTGTCTCATCGAACTAAAGAAACAAAGAGAAACATAAAAAAAATCAAGTGATGGGAGAGAAAGGAAAAGGGAGACAAGAAAAATCAAGAGAAAATAGAAAAATCAAGTGAAAAGATTGTCGTGTGTTGATTTGAAAATGTCTTTAAAATATGAAAGGAGAAACAAATAACAAGCAGATAACTCAGTGATCCACACGCATCAAAGTTGAAAAAAAATGCTTCAACAAAGATCATGGATCTTCAAAACGGATAAGTTCTTCAAACCCACACATGAACTTTCATTGTATTTCATACCTTCCTTGTTTAATTTTGGTTTAATCGCAACATTGAATTTAGGGTTTCTGAAATATTGATTTTAAGGTTTTGAGAATTAGGGATTTTTTTAGAAACATGAAATGTATGCGTTAATTAATATGTTGGAAACATCTATTACTGTTAATATATGTTTAATTGTTATTTGGAGTTACAGTTTTTTGTGCAAAACCGATATTAGGATTTATGAAAGTTGGGATTTCAGTTGATAAGTAACATGTATTATTGTTATGTATGAATGTAGAATCTTATAGAGTAACTGGATGTTATATTTCAAGTGATTGAAATAAAGATAATTGTTCTCAATCAGATTGCTTGCGTCCAGGCTTGTAAAATATTTTTATAGGTTGAATATTCTTGTAAATGGTATTAGCTATGGTAATACATATAAATTTTAAAGGCTATGTTATATTTGTATGTTGAATTCAAGATTGAAATACTTTCAAACTGTGAGATAATACATGATGGACGAGAATAAATTTTTTGCGTCCTATACTGGATATAAGTTATAACTACATTAGACTTATAGTACCTGCACTTAATATTTGTTTCCCAAACTTGGTTTGGTGGAACTAGGTGTATGTGAGATGCTATCATTATGAAAATGACAAAATAGTGCACTAGGTTTCAGTTCATGTATAAGGAGATCTTGACCATGATTAACATTAAATGTTATGTCTCTGTTTTTTGTTTAGTGCATTGTCTGAATGTGCTGTGTTTTAGGTAGAAATGTTATAGGCTTATAGCTTTGAGGACTTGTGATTATTTATTAATGGTTGAGGTTTTTTTATGATTAGCTAATTGCTCGCTCAATTTTGTTGCGGGTACACTTTCAAAATGTGAGGCTTGGTACGTTATCTGTTTTGAAGATTTGAACTTGCCTTCAGAAATAGTTGGAAGTACATTAGTGATTCAAACTTGTCTGAATTCGTGTTACTATTTTAAATTTTATTGTTGATTTTGAACTTGATTTAACTGAATTAAGGTTATGTTGTGAAATAAATTTTGGATGGGTTGTAACTCGGATCCAAGTTTTAATATAAAGTTTTTGTTTATTGAAGAATTCAAATTTTATTGCAGCTTGTTGAAGCTTGTTCCAATTTATTTATTTTTTGAAAAAAAATGTTAAAACAATCTAAGATCATCACCTATTGTTGTAAACCTTAACCTTAAATGGATGCAAAATTTTTTATAAAAAGTTCAAAAAAATCGCATTTTCAAAAACAAAGGGTAATATTGATATTTCTACGATGTTGGGCTTCATACACTATTTGAATTTCCAAAATTCTCAACCGTCCGTCTTGTATGACATGTGTCGTTCATCCACATATTTACTAATGTGGATATCACTGTGAATGGAAAGGGTATAATTATATTTTTCTAATACATGTAAACCCACACATGTGGAATCTTGGCTACTTAACGGATTCTTTGGACGACATAGACATATTCTATAATTTTTAGAGTTACATGATAGATTTCCAACTCAATTAGTAAATTTAGGACATATTCCCAATTTTCCCAATATTCATCCAAATGAATGTATTCATACAATCAGCAGATTCTCTATAAAAATAGTTACAATTTGTTGTGTACAAACCAGTAGCCTCTAGTAACGTTTTGTCTATGTCATTTACGAGATCAAATTTTATGCAGGAAGCATGCATGTGAGCAAGCATAACAATGTGGGGAAAACATAAAAACTTTATTCTATAACTAAATAGCATAAATACCAAAACCAAGCAATAACTAATCTTTCTTATTAAAAGAAAAAAGATATTTTGCAATTTAATATAAGATGGCAAGCGAAGGTTAAGATACTACGATTGGGATGATGTTGAGTTCTTACTTATTGCTTGAGTGCGTTCAACTCTAACTTTAAGTTTCCAATAAAACTAGCTAACCCATCTAGCTTCTGAACCAACTCAGTTTTGTTAAGAGATTCTGGCTCATCTAGCTTTTTCAACCACCACCTTTAGCAGCGACAACACAGTTTTGGGTACTATTATACTACTATTAGAAGCTTCCATATCATCAACCAACGCCTTTAATTTTTCAATAATTTCTTTGGTATTGTTGGATGTGGCTTCCATGTCTTCTAATTTCTTAACCACTTCCTGTACTTCTTAATAATAGTGACGTGGGTGACTTCTCCACCAAAGACATAGTGATAATCATATTTCAGGTTTTCGTAAACTATCGAAAGAATACCAGCTATGAAAAGAAACTTCTTAAGAAGCTGCCAAATTTTTGATTCAGGTGGTGTATCCTTACTTTATTGTTTCAAAATATCAGTATAATATTTGTATGCCTTAGCGCTGATTCAGTATTTTGTTATTTTTCCTGCACATACCAGGTAAAGTCTATCAAGAAAACACAACAAAAAACTAAACATGGGATCGAGAAAGTTGTGCCTTTTTAGTAGTGGCGAACCCACAACACTAATTAAATGGGGGCATGTTTTGTTCTTGAAGATCATAATATAACATATAACAAGAGTATAATAGATGATTATGATGTTCAGACTCATTAAAAATATATAACATTTAAAGCTTTTATTTTTTAATATAATTTATTCAAAAAATAATTATGTATACCAAAATGTTCAAACTCACTACAGAAAACATATGCAAAAAAAATTATATCATATAAGAATAATTATATGTAAAAAAGAAATTCATTTGGGAATGCTTATATGCAAGAAAAAAGAAAATTCATATCATAATAAATTGTATCTTAATACATGAAACACATTTTTATTTTAACTTAGTATTATGCACATAATAAACATATTAAGATAATATAAAACACGTTAATACGAACGAGTTTTTCATGATTTTATGAACTTTTGTTAATGCTTATAAATTAATAGAATATACTACTAACAAATATTTATATGTGAAAAAAAAAATTCTATAAGAAAAAATATTATATGAAAAAAAGAAAAAAAAAATTATATCGTTTGTATATATAAATTGAGAGTATGGGACAAGAGGGAGTTAGGACGAAGTTAGCAGTGACAAAGACAAACATGGAACAATATCATACACCAATATAAAGTGAATTAAAATACTCTCCAATATTGTAATGCCTCTACTAGCAGAGCTGCCAATCCATCTGTTCCAAATTTTGAGTCAGCACCTGCCTACAAAGATGACAAAAAATTTGAGAGTTGAAGTTATTTGGGTATATTTACGAACCCAAAAATGTTATAACAAACATACTAGTTGGGCACCCCATAACCACTAGCAGACACCAAACGATCCTTAGATATGCATGTATGATGAAAACACCATCACCTCTTGTACACAGTCCCTAAATTCCTACTAAAAAGAAATCGAACCAAGGGAAACATGGAATACAACCTAATCTACATCATAAATCAAAAAAAAAAAGCCTGAATAGATAAACGAGGAGAAAGTTTACACAAAGTGTATAAAATTCGAAAAGTAATAGTTTGAATCATACAAACTAGACTAATTGGTAATAAAGTTCAACACGAATGTGTAGACAACATATGTATTCCTTGGAGCATAGCCGTAAATCACTTGGACAAGTGATATTAACAGTTTATTGGCTAACTAGAAGTTCAACCAAATAAAATCCAAGAGGAACTTAAGTATAAAATTAAATAGGAGCAATAAAGTTAAACAAGATAACTTGACTTATTCGAACAAAATTTACTAATTGGAACGCTAATATTTTAGTTATAAATAAACCAAACCTTAATGAAAAAGCAAGACAATACATATTTATCTTTGACTTCTTTCTTGTTGTCATCAACCTCCTTCTCCTACATGTCAGTTATATATGTGTTAGTATTCAACAATCAGAAGTAAAACTAGGTCATAAGTTGAAATACTACAACTAGTAGAAGGGTCATTTGATTTATCAAATGGAAAAATAATAGTTAAACAATGGAGTAAGTTACATGTTGTTTTTTGTGTTCATACACCATCATTTTTAGTATCACCATCAATATTCTTACAACTCTGTTGCTTCTTTCATTATCGTTATTATTTCCTTGTAATTTTATCGGATCTAAGGCATTTGGGTTTGATTCATAACCAGCATTAGATGAAAAGAAACCATGTAAAGAGTTTTGTTTACAAACCCTAAAATTATTTTGATCATAATCCATTTTTCGCTGCAACCAACAATTTTAAGGGTTCTGATCAAAACAATTTTAGGGTTTGTTTTGAGTTTTAAGGAGATTCATTTTTGAGTTAGATGTAAAAACGAGTTTTGAGTTAAATGAAGAAGAAAGTTTTGTGTCAGATGAAGATGGGACTTTTCAATCTGTAAATATTTATTTACAACGGGCTAGAAAGCACTGATACGGGTAGTAGACATATACATAATACGATGTGGGCACTGGACATAGACACAGACACGACATGACACTGGCATTGTACAAGACAATTTCTCAAACAACCAGGACATGTACACATTATTAGATCAACAATATTTTTTACTATATATGATAAGTGTGATTTGTGAATAATATTGATGAATTGTTAAAATAAATAAATAATTGAGAATAAATAAGCATATATACTATTGTACGATCTATTTACAAAAAAATCGGATATTATTAATACACATTTATACTAAAATTGTGTATGATAAATGCACATGCCATCACTAATGCGTCTGAAGCGGAAAAGGGACCAAGACTGATGTGTCGCAATCGCAAAATAAATAATGAAAGTGACTAACTAATAAAATAAATATGTTGCTCAATCTCAATCCAAATTATCATATAATTAACACTTTCTTTTATATAGTTTATGTATCAAATTATTGTTGTTTATCAAAATGAAAATTCTAAAATGCAACAAAATCCTACTTACTGCCAATGAATGTATACACATGCGTTAGAATATCAAACGGTGTTGTGAAGTATAGTTCACTAGCTATTTGTGTACATGAATAACAGTGACTCATGACTCTCTCTACAAGTTTTGTTATAAAACAACTTGAATGTGGTTAACCAAATTAGTAAGAGGATGGGAATCACATAAACTGTCGGTTTTTACAAATTATTACATACAAATTAAAGTGTCGAGGACTCCTTTTATTTTTATTTTTATTTTTAGTACAGTATACGTATATAAATTTGGCAAAAGAAAATTCCATCAATTTCAACATTTCAACAGATGCTTTAACGCAGAGGTGTAAAATATATAATGCCGGTAAGTTTACGGTACAACACAATACGTTAAAATTCAAACACGACATATTATATCAAGTGATTTGGCACAACATAGTACAACACGTTAGCTTAGTATGATGTGTTATGCCAGACTAATTGGCATATCAGCACAACACAGCACCGCACACGGTACAAATAAACATATGGCACAGCACAACACGACACGTTAAGAAAGCACGTCATAACATGCATAAAATACTACACAACACGGTAAAATACATCACATTTCATGTATATTTCACAAAAGAGTCTTTAATCTAGTCCATGTTTGACATCTTATTTTCGTTATATTGACTTGTTTTTATAATAATACATAAAACATCTAAATATCAAAAAACTATTTTCTTTGGAAAACATAAAATAATTATGTCGGCACTTCACAACACGACTATTTTTTAGTACAACACAACACAACACGCCTTCTAACATGGTACACCATAGCATGCCTGAATATCTGGCACAAAACAACATAACATACATCACGCTAAGCACATGATTTTATGAACTGAACTGTGCTGGGTCGGCATGTTTTACACGTAACAATTTTGGGATATCATGTCAAAAGCATTACCAGTACCTTAGTACGTTGTAAACTTCTGGTGCGCGGTTCATTTACATAATCATCCTTGCATGACTGTTATTTCAACTGAAAGTTGGAAGAATGAAAAACTAAGGAAACTTAGTTGGTCACTCAAATGTGATTCTTATATATTTATAGTGTGGTACTGAAAAGCAATTCAAGAAGTTATGTATAGGCTGTCTCATTGCCAGATGTGGCTATTATAGGTAAACATAATTGGTTTATCCTCGATTAGAAGTCTCCATGGATGTAAAATCATCATGAAAATATAAGTAGTTAACTAAAGAACCAAGAGAAAGAAAACACGATAAAAATAAAAGTTGCCAGAAAAAGAGACAATCCTCTAAATCACACAAACCAAACTAACCTCGTTTTGAAGCATTCTTGCCACGAAAAACTGAAGCTATATATAGCCAATATAACTTTGTGTGTGCAGAGGTTTATGTCTTATAATCATCAATCAGTAGTCTCTTTCTCAACTTTAATCCATAAAATACTTTCAATAGATTGGTTAATTAACCCTCAAAAAAAAATTTGTGAGTCAATAAGACAAGTAAAAAAATTAAAAATAGATACTATTATATTAGCCAAACATATTGGCAAAGGGACTGAGACTGGTATCAAATTGGGTTCGGGACATATATCCAATTATGTACACTTCTTTAAAAAAATATATAAACATGACATTTTCATTCAACTAGAGCCGATTCAAGACTATAGTAATGAAATACGGATGACGGTGTTCCACTTGAATAGACGCAGATCAATCAGACCACGTCTACACATATCAACCAGACTACGTCTACACAGATCAACCATACCATGTCCTCTTTTTTATATTTAATAGTAAATTTAGAAATGATACTTATTATTATCGTTGACCGGTCAAAATACCCTTAACTGACTATTTAATTGGGTCTTACGGAATAATTAATATGTACGAGATATTTTAATTTATTCGAAAAATCCGGGACATTATTCTAAACATACCTTTAAAATTGGGACGTTTTGATCATTTTTCCAAAAAAAATAACGGCCAACTCCATCAAACCATAAAATCTCGATTTCTGCTTTTTATTTCTACATATTTGTATACATTTGGTAACTATATTTTTCATGTGATTAACATTTCATCGATAATTACATGTACTCAAATATACATTTTTTGAAAAAAGATCTTTCTAAAAACATTGAAAAAAGGTTGATTACCCAAAATTAGAAAAAGGATCTGACAACATAAAATTCATATAATAATGCTATCTCTAATTAACTACACACTTGTCTTTGTGATTGTTCCTTATCTAACACCACATTATATGACCTATGATATCATTCACTATTCCTTGATTTTTAAGCTCCCACGGTTACCCTTTCAAAGAGATGATTTTTTTATAGATAATGACATGTTTTTTTCTTAGATCTTGTCTACGGTGATGGTACAAGTCATCAGACCTTCTCAGGGTGTCGATCAAAGAACCACATTGGTATGCTTCAACTTTAGGCCACTAAACTCACTAGTTAGTACCATAGCCATTTGAGTTGGCTTGAACAAACAATCTATCAATTGATTCAATTATAATGCGTAGCTGGGCCCGAGTAGGTTAAATTCCAAATACTTCTTCTTCTTTTTATTCAAAAAAATTTCATTAAGAGAAACTGATACATAGGAGATGTCTTGCCTAACCCAATTTAAAATATCATGTGGCACATTGATCTCATAGATAAAACTAATACGACTCTCTCTTGATTTTATTAGCAATCAAGTGTGCTGCCTTATTGGCAGTTCTTTTCACTAATTTACAAAACCAAATGGGAATTCCTAACAATTTATTCTTTATATCTAAGATAAGGTTCTGATTGATCCAATGAACACTGGACTTAGAATCATTGATCAAATTTACCACTACTTCATTATCCGACTCAAAAACAACACTATTGAATCCTTTTTCCTTTGCCCAACTGACTGCATCAACCAAAGCTAGACATTCAGCTTGCCCATCGCATATTATGCATTTATCTCTCCATAAAGGAATCTCCCTTTTTCTCTATGATATTCACTTGCAAATCCAAGAATAATTAGACCAATACTCGCTTCTCCTATTTTCTTTACATAAGATGTATCTATATTAATTTTAACAAAACCCAAGTCTGGAGGGCTCCAGTACTGAGGCTGCAACAAAGAGACAATATTGGTTTCCCTGCTATTATCATTTCTTGTTGTTTTACATTATCAACTAGATTAATAATTCTAACAATGGTCTGAATCCTATTTGAAGATTGATTCTGAAACACCTTATTGCATATGTCCTTCCAAATAAACCATGTTGCAGTCATGTACCTGCAAATCATATCCTCATATATTGTATTAGTAGAGATTGAAATGGCGTTAGGTTCGTCAAACCAACTAATCATCCATTCCCAGAAACATGCATGGTTATTTGTAATATGAAATGTGTTAACATTCATAGCTAACCAAATAGACTTAGCATAGGTGCAGTCTAAAAACAAATGGTCAACTATTTCCAAATTAGCTTCACACAAGCTACAATGAAGATCTATATCATGTTTATATCTTGATATCCTGTCTCTAGTAGGAATGATATGTTTTAAGCATTTTCAAACAAATAATTTAAATCTATGAGGGACCCTAGTATTCCACAAATGTTTCCAAACCTCAATAGGAGCCTGATTTGCAGAATTAGTAATGATATTACCAGTATTATTAAGAGTGTTATAGACACTCTTAAAAGTGAACTTACTTTTTCTATTTGGTTTCCAAATGAGCACATTATCACCTGTTTCAGGAATTGTCATAGCACAGATTTTTCTAGCACAATCTAAAGAGAAAATACTATGAATCAAATCTTCATCCCAAAGTCTAGAACTATGAATAAAAAGATCATAAACAAAAGTAAATTGAGTGTGATTGACAACACCCATAGCAGGAATGGGGGGAGAATCTAGACCTAAAATCCAACAATTTAACCAAATTTTTACTTTGGTCCCACACCTCATTGACTAGAAAGAGAATTTATGCACAGTCTGTAAACCAACAAATATACTTTTCCAGACCCATGATCTAGTATCTTGAGCTTTATCTAAGTGAAGAAAATTGCAGTTTTTAGCATATTTAGCCTTAAGAATTTTGACAAATAAGTCATCCGAATTAGTGCATATTTTCCAGGAAAGTTTGCATAACAAGGCATTATTGAAAACTTCTAAATTTCTAAAAGCAGGGCCACCTAAAGCCTTGGACTTACACAACTTCTTCTAAGCTATGAACTTTATTCCTTTATTAAAATTATGACCCCACCAAAAAATTATTTGTAGGCTATCCATTTTACTAATAAGATCTTTAGGAATTCTAAAACTTCCCATCTGATGAAATGGAGGGAGTTTAAAACATGTTTAACCATATTTGTTCTACCTGCTTGGTTCGGAGTTTTACCCTTCCAGTTTTTAAGCTTAGCTTCAAAAGACTGGACAATTGGTTCAAAGGAAATAGTCTTATTGTGACCAAGAAGAAGAGGGACCCCTAAATATTTTTTTTGAGTCTTTAGTCATGCTCATGTTTAAGCCTTATCTAGGTCACTACATGCGCCAGGACTAAGATTCTTGCTAAAATAAACACGACCTGAAATTTGACCAAAATTATCAAGTATACTAAGAATTCCTTTAACATTATGCATATTTGTTTTTGCAAAAATGAGGATATCATCTGCAAAAATAAGATGAGAGATTATTGGAGCTCTTCTAGCAACCATAATTCTAGAAATAACATTTTTAGTCTCAGCTAAAATGAAACTTCTTGATAAATACTCCATAACCAATATAAAAAGGTAAGGGGATAGTGGATCCCCTTGCCTAATACCTCTAGTTGGATAAAAGCCTTGACAAGGATTCCCATTTAACAAAACAGAGATGTTAGTAGTTGAAATGCAGTGGCTAATAAGATTGCATAAAACATTATTAAAACCAAACTTACTCAAGATGCCCAGGAAGCCTTTTATAGATCCAACTTTAAAGCCACTGTTTCACTAAAACCTTCTTTGTGGTTCATAGTGTGAATCAACTCATGAGCAACAATACTGTTGTCATGTATTGATCTACTAGGAGCGGCTTGGTAAGGGGAGATTAATTTTTTCATCAAAGGCTTAATTCTGTTTGTTATTATCTTTGACACAATTTTGTAAGTTGTGTTACAAAGGCCTATAGGTCTAAAATCTACAGGGGATTTAGCTTCATTTGTTTTAGGGATTAAGGTTAAATAAGTTTTATTTATCTGTTTAGGCATGAAACCTGGAACAAAAAAGTTTGAACCATATCAACAATATCCTTACCAACCAAATGCCATTGAGCTTGATAAAAACCAGCTTGAAAGCTATCTGGTCCAGGAGAACTCCAAGATGAAATATTCTTTACAACTGCATGGATCTAATCATAACTAGGATAGAAGTAAGAGCTGAATTTTCCACATCACCAATAATAAAAGGTATGACATCAAAAGTATTTTCAGTAAAAACAGGATTAATAGAAGTACTAACAAAGCTAAAATGACCAGTAAGAAGATTAACAATATCTATCATATCATTATACCAAGTGCTATTAGAATCACAAAGAGCATCAATGTTATTGCTAAATCTTCTCCTACTGGAAAGAGTGTGAAAATATCTAGTATTGTTATCATAATCATTTATAAATTTATCACCAGATTTTTGCTTGTAGAACTCACTTTGAAATTTAAACCAATCATCCAACTCATTGGTAAGGGAAACTACCCTCTCATGCTGAGAATTAAAAATTGTTCACATTGGACATTTTGAATTTGAGTTTGCAGTCTATTGATATTATGTTGAATGTCCCCAAACTCAAACTTGTTCCAATGGGACAACCTAATCCTAGTATATTGAAGTTTTTTACCTAGTTTGTCAACCGCAAAACCTTGAAAATCAACATTCCAGGCTAGAGATAATTGATTACCAAAAGACTCATGACTCATCTATGTTCTAAATAACTTAAATGGTCTTCAATGTTGCTTAGGGACAGGATCAGTAAGAAAAAGGATGGGACAATGATCTGAGCCAATATGAATAAGATGAAGGAGTTTAAAATTAGAGAAATGACTACACCATTCATTATTGCCTAAAGCCAAATCCAACCTAGCTCCCTTAGTACCTATATCATGCTTGTTACTAGTCCAAGTGTAATCAACTCCTTCATAACCTAGGTCCATTAAAACAAATTCATTAATTTTATTTTGAACTCATTTATCCATTTGATTCTCACAAGAGCTACCAATACTAGATTGAAAATGAAAATTAAGATCTCCAATAACAATCCATGGTTGAAAAACATTTGTACTGAGATCATGCATAAAATTCCATTGCTCTTTTTTAGGGTCAGGATAGGGAGAACCATACATACAAGACAAAATAACCTCTGGTTTAGCATGATGCATTTTAATCACCACATGAATAGTGTTATGCATTGTAACAGCTGCATCACAAACAATACCATCCTTCCACATGACAATGAGACCACCAACAAGACCCATTATATCCATGCAGATATAGTTATAATAATCAATGCTTTGAGCAATACCAATCATTCTATTTTCATCTATTTTAGTTTCGGAGAGAAATAAAAGATCAGGATTTTGACTTCTAACAAGATTATTCAGTTGATTTCTAGTGAAATTGTTGGATATGCCCTAAACATTCCAAGCAAGGGTTCTCATGCTTATTATCAAAGGACAAAATGGGAAATTGAAATTGAAATTAGGTTTGATGGAGGAACATCACCATAAAATAAGAGAATATGTTTTTCAAATAAGGCAGAAATAAAGATCAAATTAAATTAAAATTAGGGTTCAAGAGATTAGTTTGAGAGAAAACCTTTGGATGGGTGACAGATGTTCCTTGTTGATTCCGTGTAGTCAATCTCCCAGAAGGATAAACCGAGTTATCAATTATTGCTTCACTATCTTCATAAGATAATAACATTAGCGATTTTTCCTTATTTCGAGTTCCATCTCCATTAACATGATTCTCATCACCAATAATGGCTTCTTCAGGATGATAGATAGGGTTACAATGAGTAAGCACATTGTCTAATTTTTCATGTATTGTACAATCTGAAGATCTTTCTTCTCTAGCCCTCTTAGATTTTCTATTTTCTTTATCTTTCTCAGAACTTTGGTTTCCTTCTTTCAAAACATTTATATTCATATCCAACAAATTGAGACTTGAATTGTTATCTTCACCTACATTATTAATAAGGGTACCCAAGTTTTTTTTTTCTTTTTCTGAGTTACACCACACAACATATTATTCGCTATTTATAGCTTCCATATAGTTTTCAATAACAAGCCTTTTGCAACTTGCATCATTATGTCCATTATAAAACATTCTTTACAGATTTTATATGGCTGCATATCATAGTGATATTTCACTCAGATTCTACTTCTAGGAGCAGTATCAACCCATCCCCCTCTTCTCAAAGGTTCTTTGAGTGCAACTTCTATGTAGTGAGTTATGAACAGATATGACCCTTTGGAATTCGATTTCTCCCTTTTGAATTAACTTTCCTGCCTATATCCTTGTAGGTATCTTCCACCAGTTGAGCACTTAAGAGGATTTGTTGGAGATTCTGAAGCTTTACACACCAAACTTGATGAGTAAAAATATGATCCTTAATTAAGATGTTGTTGTTATATTTATGCAAGGATAAAAGATATCTTAAAATTGTCTACGGACCTTTCTTAAGAACCATATCTCTTGTCTCTTCTATTTGAAACTTAAAAACAAACAGATTAATGCCTTTTGAAATGATCTCAAACTTTTTAAAATTTCTCCAGATAAAATTGAGTTCTTTTCTAACATCGACATGGTTGACAGTGGTTGTAGAAATAATTTTACCCAAAAGACTACACGACCATTCATTTGCAGAATCATTAATAACTTGAGCAGTAGCCACATATATTCTCATAACTCTTAAGGAGCTTTGACCAAGACAAGTAGATTGCATTCTCGATGACAACATATCAATTTGACTATTTCTATGAGCAGCCATTATATTTGCTATAGCTTTGGAAAAAATAATTTTTACACAGAGGGAGATATTAAGTTTAGGGTAGAAGGTGATGATAAGTTATCTAATTGTATTATTAAAGGTCGGGAAATATTCGGTAACATATTGTTTCCTAAGACAGTGGAATAGAATACAAGATTGTTGATAATCCGGAAGAGTTATGTTGACATTTTTTTGAATTTTGAAAGGAGGGAAAAAATTTCTTATGTAATTGCTGAAATTACTGTTTGATTGCGTAATCCAAGCAATTTGTTTGAGATCCTGATTTTTTCCTGTTAAGTTCTTCATGGATGAAAATAAAGGAAAAGATGATGAAGAGATGATGAACTGTGAATTCTAATAAGGAAAAAAGAATTGAGCCAAACAACTTTGGTAGAATCGCTTACAACAATGTTAAATCTCATACAAGAAGATGAGTCAATACCACTGTTGAGATAAGCTAAGCACAACTGCAGATAACTCAAGTTTAAAAACCATCTTAAAGACCAACCACAACTGTAGACTACACATTGAATCAACAGGAAAATCTACAAAAAAAAATTTAGAAAGACATCAGAAGAAGATCGATTAATATAAGTAATAGAAAAGTTTAGAAAAAATAGATAAGAGCTAAATAAGAGAGGCATATTTAAATGATGAGAAATTTAAAATGTAAAAACTGAAGATCTGGAAGATATTGATTTTTTCATCAACATGATTCCACTCAGATGTTGATTTGTCAGTTTCCTATGATTAGGGTATTAAACTTGAAAAGATGTTTTAAGTTTCACATTCCACCCAATCTTTTCCCAATTTAACAAAAGGAAAGTTAGGCTCAGTCCCATTTTATTTTTTTTCATATTCACAGGTCCAAAATATTTTCTAGTTATTGTCAGACCCATAATTATCTGAATTTATAAAAATAGAAGAACAAGACATAAATACCCTTAATATGGGCATAATTGCCAGTATTTTTTTATATGAGTTACTCTTAGAAATTGGTAGTTGTCCGTATTTTTTTTATACCTTCCAACCAAGCTCTTCTAATTTCATCATGATAAATTCCATCATCTTCTCAAGCTTTTCCATGCCCGTCTTTGAGTATCACCATAAAATGAAACTAACTTAACCGCATATAGCTTTTTGGCAAGAGATACAATCAGAGTTCTGACGGAGATTATCTCAAGATTGAATATTAGCTCGGGCAAATAAAAAGTACATTTAAAATGAAACAAAAATTAATGATGATAAAAATTGATAGTTGTCCATACATTTTTTTTATACCCTCCAACCAAGCTCTTTTCATTCTTAAAAAAACATTTGTGAAGATTGATAGTTGTCCATATACTGTAACACACATAACGACGACATTAGTAGAATTCCACCATTTTCCCAAGCTTATGTGTCCGTCTTAGAATATCACCACAATATGAAGCTAACTTCACCAATATAGTTCTTCGGCAAGAGATAGAGCAGTCTGACAGATATTGTTGTAAGAAATAGTTCTTCATAGTTAAACAGTTGCCTCTCTGGTGCCGGTCTCCTTGAAATTTATCCTTAAATTTATTTAATTGAAAATATTTGACATAACATTACAACCCACAGATTCCACACCAATAAACCATCTACTATAATGCACTTAAAACGTCTTCACGTGGAACTCACAGTAGAGGTCTCGCTTCAGTTGATGAATAAAAGTATAAAACAATGTGGTGACTTGTGAGCTTGATTTCCTTGTATTGTACTAATTTCACTTTATCGATAAAAATTAGGTTTTCCCTATTTACTACCAATACTTTTCTAAATAGTCAAAACTTTTAAGGAGCTTAATATAACGTACCTCAATTACTGTAAAATATAGACGAGCTCTAAGTTTATTAAGTACACGTGATGATGAATCTGAGAGAGAGAGAGGGGTAGTGAATCTGAGATTCAGAAGAAGAAGGGAAGAACAATTTGGGAATTGACTGAAATTCTCATTTCGATTTAGGTTTATGAAACTGATTTATTCCAAGTAAAATCTACCCTCATCTCGGCTAACTTGTTTCGGCTTATCTCGGCCGAGCCGAGCGAGATTTCCGGTCCGATTACGTTTCGGCGATATCATGGATTTTGTCTCGCTCGAGTGTCGATAGCGGAAATTTCTCCGAGATCTCGGCCATTTCGGCTGAGATTGACTATACTGGTCCGGATCGTAGACTTTTCTAAATATATAGGATTTCTATGCCCTTTTCTCAACTATTAATTTGGTAAAATTAATACGAAAATATTTAATTTCTAATTATAACTTTTATTTAAGGAAATAATACAAAGTCCAACACGTCATTGAGGCTCCGGATCGTCTACACCAAAAAGTCCTCTATACCTATGTCCCCACCAATAAATAGTTGTCACGTATCTTCTTGTCAACTGTCAAAATCAGATTCTTCGAGTATCGTAAAGTTGTTTAAATTAGACGATTTATAGAGATAAAAAAAGAAAACGGTTAGTCATCCTTAATTATCTCTTCCATCTTATCCCAAGTTCCTCATAATGTAGCCTAGTGTGAAACTGATAGATGAACACTTTTTATTCTCTTTCTTAGTTCCAAGTTGTGATCTCCAACTTTTGGCTCCTGAAACCTCTAGGTCTCGTCTTCGTTTTTCGCTCTATATCTCAGGTATCACATGTGTCATGGTCTCAATCTTCAGGTCTCGCACGTGATTATGCTGTAATCTTCAGGTCACGCTCGTGCTAGAGACTCGTTCTCTTAGTCTCGACCTGAGTTCTGTCTTAACACTCAGCTCTATAACCTTATTATTGTTAGTTATTTGGTAGATACTATATTTTATCATCTATATATTTATCCTTAATTTATTTAAAATTTAGTCTTTAAACTTTATTTTATTTAAATTTGGTCTTTTTGCTTTAACAACTTAGATATGTTTTGACGACTCTGCTCATATATTTTTCTAAAATTTAATATTTAGATAAAACATTATACGGCCGATATAACCTAAGAGCGTCCATAATGGTAAGACCATTACCAAAGACCAAAGAGTAAAAAATTTACTCTTTGGTCCGGCCCAAAAATAACGGGTACATGACTAAAAATGATCGGGTGGACGGTTAACGTAGCGCCTGTTGTTGGGCGGTTGTTTAGTGTACCGTATCTTGACACGGGCATACGTCTAGGAATACGCTTGAGCAGGGCGGACCAGTAGAGCAACGCTTGATGGCAGGCGTAACGCATACCAAACGCCTGATGATAGACGGACATTTAAGCGCACGCCCCAGAGACGGGCGCTGTACTGGACGAACACCTGATGGGGCGGACTCATAACCTACCGCACGGAAAATGTCTCACACGTGCAACTGGTACGTATGAATAGTGAAACGGGCGGACGCTTAGCACTACGCCTGGTTTGTCAGGCGGACGTCTGGTTAATCGCCCGTCTCACCAGGCGAACGTCTAGCCGATCGCCTGTAAAAGTCGGCCATATATTCTCTTCTCTCTGCCATTTTTCTCCTGCAACTTCTCCTAAAGCCTCTTCAACTTGAGAAATTCCGCCCACCACACCAACACCACCAACACCACAGCATCACCAAGCAACACTGATTTTGTGAGAAACCCCTTATCAATTTGGAAGGTAATAACCTCAATTTTTACTTTAATTTTTAATAACTTTAATCTTTACTTTAATGTTTAATGAATTTTGTTTAACATTGTACTTTGATTTTGATTATGAGAATTGAAGTTATGGTGTTTTAATTGAATTGAAGTTAGGAGAATTGAAGTTATTGTGTTTTAAAATTGGGTATATTTTTTTTTTGGTATTTTAATTGAATTGAAGTTATAATTGATAATGAGAATTAGGGTTTAATTCTAGGGTTAGAAGAATTTGTTGAATTTAAGTAAAAATTGATGAAGTATTTAGTTAATTTTAGTTGAGTTGTGGATAATTATATGGTCAATTGAATAATATTATTGTTTATGAAATATGGGAACTCTATTATGTTGATTTTTATTTAGCCGTAAACTTTACGCAGATTCTGAAGATGAACAGAAATGGTAACAAAGTTACAAGATCGGGACGAATTGGTGGTTGGAATCAAATATCAATTGAATCTGAAGGTGGTGTAGTTGTTGATCCACCAATATTTGTTGATTTGGTGAATGAGGAAGTTCAAACACCAGTGGTTGATAACCGAATGTCTGTTATAAGGGATCGAGCAAATGTGTTGGTCACGACAGTGACTCGTTCGCTTGAATCTGGGGAATTGATGAGTATTGCAAAACAACGGGGAGTTCTACAAGCGCTTAAGGAGATAACAACCCTTTCTTCTGAAGAGAATGAAAATCGCCTCAACTAAATGAATTATCTACATAGATGTTTTTATCTTTTAAAGCGTTGTTGTTTATGGTGTTGAACCTTATTAGTACATTTATTACGAATATGAATCTCTTAATTTACCTTGAATGAGTTGCTTATATGTGTTAGGTATATCTCCTATGTCTTTTTAGCCACTAAAATTGTCTTGGCTTGTTTCCTGTATTTCCCGGTTTTCCTCAGCTTGTGATGAATCGAAAACAGCTGTTGATCGTCGTGAATATTTATATTTTCTAACATAATTGCGTAGCACTCGTCATGCTTAAATTTTTTGCCACCATTAGCTTCCTTGAAAAGCCTCCTTACTTCTGCAATCTGTTTTTTTTTAATTTAATTTAGTGGAAGATATACAATTCAAAACAATAATGTAATCGTCAAAATTAAATGAGTAGTTACCTTATTTTCGGGGCCCCATCCATTATGGTGTTCACATTCCACTTCCGCCCCCTTTGCAAAGAAAAGTGTCACATCTTTACTTATTCCCTGAAATCGTTTATGAATGGAGGTCCAAGTGCGTTGTGGCATCAAAGGTATGGATTCTTTCATCCCATATAATATGCGAGACCATAATCTTTCTTCTGATTGATCGGCACCAATACTACAATCTTGAGATATTGACAAATGAATTTTACACATCGTTACATCTTCAGATGTAGTAAATTTTGGACCTCGTGGTTTTGGCGTCATAATTCTAATCGATTTGGAAGAAAATTATATGAAAAAGAACTTAATTCTTTTTGAATACAAATTAGATAGCAATGAGTTTAGTAAGATGAAAATGGATTAGTATTCCATATATAGGTGTCAAAATATAGTCGTTGCAACGGTAAAAAACCCGGTAAGTATCTCAACGGTAACAGGCGTACGTCTAGCCACACGCTTCATAGGAGGGAATCTTAGGCGGACGTTTAGGGTGCCGCCCACACTCGGGCGTATCTCTAGCATACCGTTTGAATGGGGCGGTGATTTGGTTACCGCCTGTTGGTGGGCGTGATCCTAGACGCACGCTTCATCAGGCGTAATCTTGGTTGACCACTTCATCAGACGGAGTTTTGGTTAACGCCCGTGTTTTGAAGCGTTATCCTAGACGAACGTTTGATGATAGACGGTTACCTACACATACGCCTAGCACCAGACGGTTACCTACACGCCCGTCCGACTATACTTGGCTTGATCTGAAAAAAATACCAAACTTGATCTTGAACAGTGTAAAATCCGGACCAAACACCATTTATATTCGTGCCGCTGTGCTACCCATTTGACAAATCAAAGACCATTTATACATTTAGTCGGTCTTTTACTTTAACCATTGTGGAATCTCTAAGTATCAGATCTTTAGGTCTTCGATCTGATGTGGTATATCTCTCCTTAGCCCAAAAGGAGTATCTTTTAACAAAGATATTGGATTGTCAGTCTAGGTGATATCTACTCCACTTTTCTGATCAATTGACACCTGTCATATTTAGGCATTTAATAATTATTCTTCTAAGAAAAATTAGCCGTTTATTTAAGAGATAAAAGAGTTACTGTTGCTAATTATTGGCATAACTATTCACGTGGGGTGTATGCTTCACTCTTTTCGGAAGTTGAAAAGTTTTTTAGGGTTTTCTTCACCCATTTTTTGGAAATCTAAAAGTTTTGCTTATCACAAGAAATGGGGCGTGACAGCTAGAGATGCATTCTAATATTTTAGAGGAAATGTTATTAATTGCAGGTACATAATCTCCAAGGCTTTACAAGAGACCCAAATGTATATGAATGATACTGATGGTAGTATGGTTGCACGAGTTGTGCTGGTCAATGAGATTGGAGTGCAATGGCAACCTCCAAGGCTTAATTTCATTCAGCTAAGTACTGATGGGGCTTTTGATGGATTACTGAATGAAGGTTTGGGAGGCGTACCTAAAACTAAATGGATGAGGTTTATTTGGGTGCTTGCAAAGTATGCATTCGAATGCGAAGGAAATGCTGATGAACTTTATGCTATTCGCGAAAGTCTTTCCCTGTCAAAAGAACTGAGAGAGCAAAAAATCGAAATGAAAAAAGACTCAAACGTATGCAATCAGCTTGTGTCAAAACATAACATCGCCAAATTATTGGTCGCTTTTTGGAAATAAGAGTTTAAGATGCCATAACACAAGGCACTAATTTTTTTGTTAATCGATGTAAAAATTCTTGAAAACGAGTTTCTTAGATAATGTTTGGTTTTTTCTTTGGAAAACAGCTCTATGAAATAGACATTTGCAACACGGATTAAAATCACAAACACTATTAAAGAAATACGGAGTATAATTTTTTAGTAAAAAAATACATTGAATTACGTACCAGTTATTTCGATCAAATTGCAATTGGGAAAATGCAACAATATTTTTCTAGCAGAATTAGAAAATTGGTAGGAGTTTATTCATCCAGGTTTAACATTCTCACCAGCACACGCGTTCGGCGAAGGTATCCATTTTATACGTTTAAAACCAAAATAGATGGAGAAGCATCCCTTCATATCAAGGACAAAAAACTTCATGGAGTCAAATCTGAGAACAATATCTAGGAAAGAAGATAAAAGAGCGAACACAAAAAATCTCTGCCAGCAGATTTGCTTAACTACACCTCGTTGGAATCCTTCTTCTTCTCTCTTTAATCTTTTAGAGACGGCTGAAATAAAGATGATGAATAAAAGGTAAATACTAAGTATCTTGATATATATATATACTTAGTATTTACCTTTTAAAGAAGAAGAAGATCACTCGAATAAGAATTATCTAAGAGTGAGATACAGGCATCATGACTAAGAGTTTTAAGAATAGCGGCGCTGATGACTTCTCCGTCAAAGACATAATGATAACTATATTTCAGGTTTCCGTATACTAGCGAAAGAATACAAGTTATGAAAAGAAACTTCTCAAGGAGCTGCTAAATTTCTGATTCAGGTGGTGTAGCCTTACTGTAATGTTTCAAAATATCAATCTAATATATTTATGGTTTAACATGGAGGGGATGCTCTGACTCGGAGTTTTGTTTTTTCCTGCACGTACCAGGTAAAGTCTATTAAGAAAACGCGATAAGAAACTAAACAGAGGATCGAGAAAGTTGCGCCTTTCTAGCAGTGGCAAATTCAAAACAGTAATTCAATGGGGGCATGTTTTGTTCTCGATTATCATAATCAATAATGTACATAACATAAAACAAGAGTAGAAAAGATGATTCTGATATTCAAACTCATTAAAAATATATAGCATTTCAAGCTTGTATTTTTTTAATATGATTTATTAAAAAAAATATGCATACCAAAATGTCCCGTCACTAAAAAAAAATATGCAAAAAAAATATTTTATATCATATAAGATAATTATGTGTAAAAAAAAATTCATTTGGGAATGCTTATATGCAAAATAAATAAATAAAAATTCATATGATAAGAAATCGTGTTTTTAATACATCAGACATAATTTTATTTTAAACTTAGTATTAATGCACATGAACGAGTTTTTCATGTGTTTATTAAATCTTGTTAATACTTATATGTTAATAGAATATACTACTAACAAAAATTTATATGTAAAAAGAAAATTTTATATACTAAAAAAAAATATATGAATTTTTTTTTGTATTGTTTGTATACTTATATTATACGAAAAATACTTACATCCGAGGTAAGTACAGAGTAAAAAAGTGTGTATACAGAAGCAAAGGATCATCTCACCCACGTGTTCGTTACAACCGATCGAGATATCTACCAGAATAAATAGATCATGACGTGTGGAAAGTAATAATTTAAATAAGCGATGAAGATAAAAGGGAACGTTGAGGGAATTTAATGAGGGATCAAAATCGTCATATAGGCGAAGCCTGAGAAGCTAAGTAACGTGTCAAATAGGGATAAGCTAGATCGGGTTGGATATAGAGTACAATAGGGATTAAGTCGAGAGCAATACATGAAATACTTCTTGATATCTATTGAGTTCGAGATAATCGGTTGGGCTATAAAAGGATACCAAATGAGTCTGTTGAGGGATAAGTTATCAGAGAGATAACACCTATTTAAGAGTAATATTAGTTGATCATAGAGAGATAAAACCTAACATAATCACTTGCAATCCCCTTTCATCCTTAAAGAGATCTGAGTCATCTTGTGTAACCTCATTATCACTATTACAATTCCTGTGTAAGTGGGTTTATTTAAAAACCGAACTACATAATTCCTTTGTTTTGATAATTAATCATTTACTTTACTTGTTTGTTTGTTTGTTTTACATATTTATGCATACGTATATGCTAATATCTAGTATGTCTTGTTTCATAAGTTCTCTATATTGCATTTAGTTTGTATGATTTGATCAACAAGAGTGGGCTACGAGATTTTACGCAATTAGAATCTGGCGTTAGAAACAAAGTATGGTTAAAGAAATTCGTCTCACCTGACCTACGTCAAAGGTTTACAGTTTCTAAGTTTTTGGTATTTGTTTATTTTCAATAGATCTGGAAGTTCTTAAGAAGATAATTTTAAAATCGAAAATCTAGTTTAAAAGATCTTCAAATATATGTTTTCTTACTAAAAAAGCCAAAGGCTCTTCTTAAATCAAGGAGAATATAACCGCATTTATTTCTATATTTATTTTCACTTGTATTAAAACTTTATCATTAGCATCCAATATTATTCTTGATCGTTAAGAGCTCATTACTAAGCAACGTATTTAAGGACTAAAAATCTTTACAAGCATTATTTCCAACAATGTTATTCGATTTTTTTCTAAAAAGAATTTGTTTGTTTTCGTCAAAAGTTCCCTTTATGAAAAGTGGAAGACAGATCCGTACTTGATAAGGTAGTTGAAAAACTGACATAATCAAGAATCTCATTAACTATTTAGGGGTCCACCATCTCAGATCATTTGATCTCGCAGGTACCATCTAGTCATGACAAGCATCAAAAATCTAATCTGAAAGATGTTGTGCTTCCTAAAAGAATTATGACCCGAGGAGGAGGAAGTCGAAAGAATGCATCCACCGAATAAGGGGTAGTTAACAGCCAATATGTGTTGGAGAAATTCCTTTAACAATGAACAAACCAAACAGAAGCTTGAAGATACTTAAGGGTTAGAAGAAACAACAGCAGACTTCAGACAAACACACACACAGGAAGATGGAGTCGCATGTTCAACAGACTGCCTTAACTCGATATTTGTCGGGTACACCTCTAGAAAGAGTGTTGATATACCACTAGTGAGGACAAATCGCATCCAGGATAAAACCACCTGATACCAACCCAGCTAGCAAAAACTCGTTGGCCCGTTGCGAACTTAACAGCCGAATAAGATTTATAGAAAAATAAAACTACGTGCGCAGACAAAGCGAAAAGAGGGGGAAAGTCGTCAGGATAGTAGCTGCGACTGGGGTAATTTGAAAATGAAATTTTCTTTTTCTTTTATAGGCAAATTTTAGAGAAGAGAATTAAATTGTATTTATGAAAAATCTTTTTAGTTAATTCCCATAAATTCTCATAAATAATAAAACGTTTTTTTTATTTATTATAGGAATTTAAAATAAAAACCATTAAGTCTTGATAGGCACACGCCGGGCATACGACGGCTCACGCCAGCTCACGCAAAACACACACGCAAGCACACACAAGCTCCGCAACCCGCATGCGTGCTTCGGTGCGAACATGTGTGAATTTGCCCACTAGCCCATTCCCTTAGTCCATATCCAATCCACAAGTCTTTTCCTTTAGAAGCAACTTTAGTGGTAATATAGATATACTTCATCCTTGGTTTATCCCATGTGCGACAAACCAAAGGTTTCTCATTCACATAGAAATGAAAAGTGGATTTGTTATTTCCACCCCAATATAGGCTAGTGACCCTTTGGTCCCATCAAAATAAATTAGGTAACAAAACAATTTTTGGTAATAAATCACTTTTTAATTCTAACAACATGCCGACTAGCAAACCAAGGAATCATTACCGAATCCGAACATGGGGAATAATAAAATGACAACGTCCTCATAAAAAACGATCACGAATAAAGTGAGACAAAAGATTCGAAGGGAACAAAAGGTCCAAATGAGCATTCAAAAGGTCCATAAGATCAAAATAGACATATAAAGGATCCGAAATATCAAAATGTATCAGGTCGAGGAAAGGGAAAGTTTGTGATCTCAGATCAAGGAAACATTGGAACAACACTCGCTGAAGCTTTAAAGAGACAGCAGGAACAAGACAAGCTAATGGAAGAGATGATAAGGAAAAATTGGGACTTGACACGAGAAAATACATGAAGTCGGGGCCACCGGCGAGAATCGAGAATATCAGATTCATGCTCGAACGCATAGCTACCGGGGACCTCGGGAGACAACTCAAGTGGCATGGGAATCGATATCATGGAATTAAAAGAATTAATAAGAAAGTTAATGATCTAGAAGCAACGGTAAAAGCATCCAGGGGCAAGGAAGGAGCATGAAGGCTAAGCGAGATCATATAGGATCCAAGAGATCGCCGCTTCCTTACAAATTGCTTTACGAGCCCATGCCATCGAAGTGTTCATTACCAACGTTCACCACGATCTTCGATGGAAGTTCAGATGTTGTCCAACATGTCCGATCTTATAGGCTCACACTCTTGGCGTGAGAAGACTATGACGTGGGAATGTGTAAGTATTTTTCCGTAAGTCTAAGCGGAAAGGCTCTAGCTTGGTATGATACTTTACCCGAAGGATCAATAAGCAGTTTCAGAGAATTTTCTCGAACGTTTCTCGAAACATACATGCACAGTCACTACACTCGACCATAACTCGACAAGTTATTCGCTATGGAAAGGAGACCCTTGAACATTAAAGAGTTTGGTGGCGCAATAGCGAAATTTATGTTTAGAGATAGACAAGGTATCGACGGAAATGCAAATATTTGGTTTTTCGAATGCGTTAAACAAAACAAATCTGATCTTCCTGGCAATATTCGATGCTCCTCCAAAAAAAATGAATGAGTTGCGAGTACTTCAAGAGCATCACATCGGAATGAAAGAAATCCAGGAAGGGAGCCTAACAACATCAACAACTCGGGGCATCAGTGTGGTGAAACCATATGAAACAACACCAGCATCTCAAGTTAATCCACCAAGTAAACAAGCTCCACCTCTGGAAGGATGCAAGGGTACCGAGGATGGCAACCAAATATCAAGCGAGAAAGATTTGAAAACCGGACGTTCACAAAGTTTAATGCACCCATGGGAGTTACATACGACGAAGTCGTAAAATAGTGAACAAGGTTAACTATCCACCTACTAGAGGGACCCAACCCAATAGCAAGGTAAATAATGAAGATTACTGTGCATACTATCAATATCGGGGGTCATATTACCAACAGATGCAGGAGTCTGCAGTTTGTGAAGCTCTACGAATTTGTAGGGATACCAGACAAAGCTTCAATTTTTAGAACAACAAACCAAAAGAAGCAAAAGGTAGAGTTTGGGTTTTTTTCATCACTCTCTGGAAACCAAGCCAATTTATATATCATTAAGGTATCAAACCAAGCCCTTTCTGACCCCCAAAAACTAGAGCGATTTTTAAGGGACCAGCCCATTTTTAAGGGACTCTTATCTACTTAGACCATATACCCTCCAAAACTAAAGGGTGTCCTAATATGTAGAAATGACTAAATAAATTTTTATTAATCTAATATTAAACCTTAACCATAATGACATATAAACATAAATCTAAACTAAACCTAATTCTATTTCTACCAATATTAAAACTATTTTTGTCCTTTTCCCCATCTTCATCTCCCATAACCTAATCTATAATCATCCACTAAAAAGTTGTTCCAATGGCTAAATCGAACCATGGTCTTGCACAAATTATCGTAGATTTGATTGATGAAGTGGTTCAAGATCTTGTACCACAAATGGAAGAAAAATCGGTTGTTGATGGTGAAGGCAAAATCGAGACCCAAAAGAAAGAAGCAAAGGCTGAATCTTCCAGTTTTAATGTTAGAAGGTAATTCCCGACAAACCCATTCTTTTTTATGCATTTTTTTGTTGTTATTTCGACTTGAAATCACAAAAACTAGTGTTCAAAAGGTAGTATTAGTGAAAAGTTCGGTTAGTATCACCAGCCGAACTTTCTGTTAGGAAGAAGACCAATAACAGTTCGGTTGAGAATAAAATTTAGGGGATAGCCGAACTTTAGTTTTGATATTGATTTTTCAACTGAACTTTTTTGTTTACTAAAAATAGTCGGAGTTAGGTTAGATCGATAATTAATCTTATCGACAAACTTTTTAGTGTCTAGCCGAACGTTTAGATTGTCATTGATTTTCAAACCGAACTTTTTTGTTTAGTGAAAATAGTAGGAGTTCGATTAGATCGATAATAAATCTTATTAACCGAACTTTTTAGTCCCAAAATAGGAACAGAATGTTCGGTTGTGAAATATATTTTTTTTGAAGCCGAACACTACTCTGTTTTTGGTAACTTTGGATTCATGTTATCCGAACCTTTTGATTCTTGAACGAACTTTATGTTCGGTTAATTCGATGAATACCTTTCATAGTCGAACATTTTATATTTGTTTATCCATATTTAATTTTTTATGTATAATTTTTTTTTCTTTAGGCTCCAAAAGAAGGTAAAGGCAATGGAAACGGAAAAAAAAAAAAAAGGGATCAGAGGAACAATGCTGACAATCCCCTCAACTACGTTGAAATTTCTTCTGATGAAGGATCAGAGGCAGAAATGATTCAGATGATGGAGGCTGATCCTAGGACCAAGTCGAGAGTAACAAGGAGTGGAAGAATTACAAGAGATCAATGAGTTGATCACTTTGAATATCTATGTTGTGTTTTCTTAGATGTTTTAGGTTATTTTGAACAAGTTTTTTGAACAATATGTAGTAAGTGATGAACCTAAAAGGAATTGAATACAATTGGATGTTAATTAGCCGAATATAATTGGATTAAGCTAAAATTAAATTGCATTGAATTGAAAGTACATTATATTTTTTTCAATAATAGAAATTTCAAATGAATACAAAATTATAATAAATTTTTTCAATAATAGAGTGGTAAGACAATATCTTTCCACAAATCGTAGCATTCCATAAACTCGAATGAAATTCGCGATTCTTGAAAATATCGGGTCTAAGCCAATTTTTTATGCGCATCATATGCCAATGTTGGTTGTTCTTCCATTATATCTCACATATAAGCTCTAAAACCTGCACACCTAGGCCATATACGGTTCAAGTATCTACGTTTAATTCTGTAAAAAAAAATTCAATTTTGGTTACCGTCTAACACAACAAAGATTAAGAATATACGATTCCAAAACTCTTCGGGGGTTTCATCCGGATATATGCCAGGTACTCCTCTACTGCACCTATCTTCGTCATGGCTCGTGTACGCATGACACGCTCGAACAATGACATAATATCTTCTTATATGGTGTAGCGAACCATTTTTATCTTTTGGATGAGGAAGATACGAGAATGAGGTTGAGGGCTAAAGAAATACGATTGGAAGAAATGAGAAACAGTTTGATGTGTAAATCATAAAAACTTGGAAGTTTGAGGTAAAAGAGAAGTTCCTTTTATAAGCACGAAAGACCCAACGACTCTATTTGTTGAAAAAGAACTAGCCGTTGGTTTGGTTCGGCTAATAATATAAAAATACTTTCAGTCGAACCCTAGAAATTACCAGGTACACTAAAAATTTGCATCCATGTTCGGCAGATTCGATAATCTAATTTCAGCCAAATTTTTTATAGTACAAATCCCAAGAAATTTTGTAAGTTCTCATAATACGTATGGGTGTTGAAGATGTTAAAAATGTAATTGACTTCTATATTTGTAATTGTGTGTTAGTAGAAATGTTGGTTTCTAGTCTTGTAATTCAGTGTTAGTATCATATTTAACAAAATAAAATAAAATTGAAACTCTTGTGTAATGTTCGGAGAAGAAGTTCGGCTAGGTATTGCACAATCCAGAGTAATGTTGGCTAGAGATTAAAATATCGAACTTTTGACACCAAAAACCTGGTGAAATCATAAATGTTCGGCTGCCTGCAATAAATAAGTCATAACCGAACTTTTGACCCAAAAATTCCCTGGTAAAATAAAAGAAGTTCGGTTACCATCAATATTCTAGTCCTAACCAAACTTCTGACAAACTGAGTCTGAAATTTTTATAAGTTCGGCTAGATTTGAAATTATTATTAGTAGATGAACATAACTCTATTTCAGTTTGAACTAGCCGAACATTAGGTGTTCTTCAATTAGGTTGCCGAACTTAGTCCAAGACTCCATTAACACAGAGTTTGGCTACCTGTGTTCTTCAATGTCCTAGCCGAAACTAAGCTATAAAATTTGATATTTTCACCAAATTTAAGCCAATCCAAGCAACAAAAACACATTAACAAGTATACCTGAGTATTCCAAACATTATAATCTTTATATTTTTAGTTATGGTTTATTAATCTCGTAAAAACCCTAATTTTGGGGTTGAGATTGAGTTTGGGGAAAAACACATTCACCATCTAATAAATCATGCATTATCGGGTCGTTGTGAAGATTGACGAATAATTTGTTTCTTATATGATTTCAAGGTTCCAAATCCTCTAATTTTGCACCAGAATCATCATTTTGAACTTAAAAATCACAAAATCTAGGTTTCAATTTTTTTTTAAAAAACTGTTCTTCTCTTTTTTTTTTTTTTTTCTTCCTCACACTAATTCTAATTCTCTAACTCACATATCTAATCTAATCTAATCTAATCTAATCTAATCTAATCTAATCTAATCTTTAACTAACAATAATTTAATTTAACTAATTTAATTATTACATTTTAATTAAACAAAGGTATTTTAGCCGTTACTCTATGTATATATATGGATAAAGGGGCTTACTTTCTGATGACCTAATCAAAATGGGAGATGTGGTCCCCTTAAATTCGAAGGGGTCGTTCAAAAGTAAACTATACTTTTGCGGTACATAACTCACCTATCCCAATCACTCGCCTTCCGCCCTGGAGAGGAAGAAGAAGCTGAGCGAGAGAGATCTTTGTTCGACGTGAAAAAAACCCTAACTTTATACACACTCTCAATTTCTAGGTTTATCTCCGTATCAAAATATTCCTAAACCAAAACAAACAAACCCTAATTACTCATTGCGATTTAAGTATGTAATTCAGTCTCTTCGATTTATTACATCAACCACTACGTATCGATTTCTCAAGATTTTACGAAGATTAATTCACAAATTCTTTTGTATTTTTCTTAAAAGGTTATTTCTTTATCATACAGGTTGAGAGGTTGAGTTTGATAGTAAGAGTATTCACATATGAGGCATGGTTGCTTCAACTAGTCATAGTATTTGTAACTCACATTATCACCATGATGATCCTTTCGTATCTAGAAAGAGGCGAAAAACAGTAAATTCCCAAGTGATCAATACTTGTATAGGCGATATTGCTCATGTTTCTTTATCTAATAGGTATTAATTCTTGTCTTTAAATTTACTGATTAATAGAAAGATGCGAACTTTAGGTTTTTAATACTTGTTTTATAATTTATTTATTTTTTTTGTGTGAAATTTTTGTTTATTTTAGGTGCTGGGGGGATGAAATACATTGTGTTTCATCAATTTGTGATCCTAGTGAAGGATTAGGTTCACGTGTTGCAATGGAAGGTAGTACACAGCAGGACAGTAGTGGTGGGGGAACGCCTAAGTCATGTAGTGGTGGGGGAACGCCTAAGTCATGTAGTGGTGGAGAAACACAATGCCATGACCAGAGTTTACATGAATATATTCAACCTGTTTATGTTAGTGGGTGGATGTATGTTAATCAATCTGGGCAAATGTGTGGTCCGTATATTCAAGAACAGTTATACGAGGGTTTGTCAACTGGGTTTTTGCCAGAAGAGCTTCCTGTATATGCTGTTGTAAATGGAGCTTTACTTAATTCAGTGCCGTTGAAGTACTTTAGGCAATTTCCCGACCATGTGGCTACTGGTTTTTCTTATCTGAATGCAAACATAAAAGTAGCGCCACCATCGAATCAGTTTACAAATGGTTCTACTTCTAATGGAGTTTTGATTTCATATGAACAAGTGAATTCATCTAATGCACGGTCAATACCACATTCACATGTTGGCGATACTAATCATGAGTCTGAACCTCAAAGTTCGAACAATGAAGCAACCAATCCAGATTCATCAGATATGCCAGTGGTACTACTCTTTTGCCATTTTAACCGGTGTATAAGTGTTGGGTCTGTCAATGTTCTGTCTTCTCATGGCAAAGCAATCTCCTAGGTCAATTTCTGTCGAAAAAAATTAATGGTTTGATTTTTTTTTCCTTTCTTTTTTATGCTGGATGCAGTCCAACGAAGAATCTTGTTGGGTGTTCGAGGATGAGAAGGGTAGCAAACATGGTCCACATTCGCTTGCAGAAATTTATTCGTGGCATCATTATGGATATCTTCCAGAAACGTTGATGGTGAGCTGCAATACTAGTGTAATAGAATAGAACTAGCTCTATTTAAACTGGTTGCTTCAAAACTCATATGAAGCATGTTGTTAATAAGTATTACATATCCGTTAACCCTATGTGCATTGTTATACATAGATCGCAAGAAAATGTGAACCAGAATAAAAACTTATAAATTTGTAGCTTACTTCCTTCCATATCTTTTTGTTATGGCACTGAAAATCTTGCTAGCTTTCTTTGATAATGAGTAATTTCCCTAAAATATCTGGACGTGCAAGTTTAGTGCTGCTTTTTGGCAAGGTAAAAAGAAGTTTAGCTTACGAGCTTAGCCTCAGAATTTTCGTAACGAATTATTGGAGCAACTCTTTCGACGAAGTTGGGACCTGACAGCTTCGACTAGATGGAGTTTACATGAAATCCACTTAATTTTTTTTTTGGAAGAAACTTATAGTTACCAAATTGAAGATTGCCTTGAATGCTCTGACATTATGTGTAAACATCCTTCTACCTTAAGAATTATAAGAACTATTCGAGTAGTGTTAGTTCTTCACTTTTTTCTTGCCATAGGTGCCAACCTGCTGGTCCTGCTCTAAACAGGATGGGCAGTTCTGCGTGGATGTCTTATGTTGGATTTTGACAACACATGTTGCGAGTCTTGTGACTATGAGCAGCCGTTAACTGATTGAAGTATGTAAATGAAAAGTAATTTGTCAGATTACATGCATCCAGAGTAGGAGCAATCAATCAGCATATGTTGTTTGCAAGTAACTTCTGATAATAGTAAGCTATATTCCTTTTCTGTAAATATCCACTATATACATTAGTTTGACCATCCACTCAATCTATATAGGAATTTTATAGCAATAGTTTCTGTCTGTATAAATTTCTGTATTAGTTAGCCATTTTGTTGGATCTTTATCAGTGTATTTCTGTTTCGAGTTCCTTGATGTGCTTGAAATAACATTCTTCAGATGGATTAGTTATCTTGTTATATGTCCCTTGTAGGCTACATTTTGAAACTGAGTTGCTAGACTTCTGAATTTTATTTGTAGATTCGTCATAAGGATGGCAGATTTGAACCCTTCACTCTTTTGTCCATTCTAAGCACATGGAGAACAAATAGTTCTAACATTGTCTCTCCAGAGAATTTAAAAAACGATGACACCAGCTTCATAGCCGATGTAACAGAAGAAGTTTCCACCCAACTTCACTCTGGAATAATGAAAGCAGCTCGTAGAGTGTTGCTAGATGAGATAATTAGTAGCGTAGTACCAGATTTTATGGCCATGAAGAAAGCTCAGAGACTACTTGAAGCTGAGGCAAGAAAACCAGCTGTCAACAGTTGTTGTCCAACAGACAGTAAGGTAAATTACAACTAGAGTAACTGAAACATAGGGGCGCTGATATGCTGTTATATCGGTATATTGGCAGTGACACTATCTTGTATTTTTTTTTTGCTTTACCAGGCTATGGTTGTTCCAGAGAGAAAATTTTCTGTCGATTCAGGGGTTGTGGGTGTCGTGCCATCGCCAGATGCCTGTGGAACTCCTGTTATGTCACAGAGAAATGCACAATCTATTCGGAGCAGCGAAAGAATTGCAGAGTCTGTGGCGATAAAGAAATCTCAGAGACATCTCCGATACGAGGCCAGGAAACAGGCTGCCAAGGCTTGTTCTTCCGCAGATGAAAGGGTACTTCAAATGCGATACTTAGTACTAATATTGGATAAAATGAAAGTGGGAAATGTAGTAACTCTGCTATTTTTACTTAACAGCCCGAGGTTGGTGAAGAGAGCAATAACATTGTTGCTTCTGGCGACACAGTTGCAGTTCTTACACCTGATTCACATGAAGTTCCTATGCAATCTCCCAAAAAGATGAAATCGATTGGAAGCACTGGAAATTTTACGGGGGCAGTCTCGGTGGCTCGCAGGGCATGTTTTGAATCTTGTATGGAGGTCATGTGGAATGCTGTCTTTTATGACCCAGTATCAGATTATTCTTGTAGCTGGCGGAAGAGAAAACGTTGGTCACAGGTTTACTGTTATAGATTCTCAAGATGTTGTCAAGCTACATTTTGAAATTGCATGTCTATGTTTCCTGGCTTATGATTGCTTTTGCATTTGAAACTCATGCTTCAATGGTTATACAGAATCAATCTGACGCAGAGTCTCCTGTTTGCGTCAATGATGAGGGTCCTCCAGGTGTAAGACCTCCATTGAAGAATCCTGACACTTGTTCACAGTCATTGTCCATCTCAGAAGTAGATTCTTCTCAGAAAATCAAAGATATTCAAGTGACGGTAGAAGGTGCACTACATTTGTCTGCACAAGTTTCTCTGACTGAGTACTGTAAGGATTTTGTGGAGGAGGAATGTGCAAAGCTAAAGGCTTCTGTGGAGGGGAAGGATCCAAGTGGTGTCACCTTTTCAAGGAGTCCTACTGTGAGTACCACTTTTATTTAAGTTCTCTCCGCTGGCAATCTGTCTGTTTTCTATATTTTGTCTGGGTTTGATGGCACTCAAACCTAACATGAAACAATTATTTTCAGGACGTTGATCTAGAAAAGCATGCTTGCGAGTCTTCTGTTTCTGCAGAAGCTTTTCCATCAGGCGGTCTCCTGACTGCGGCGACATCCTCCCTAACTTCTCCGCAAGGTCAACCCGAAAGGTTTCTATCAACTCGTTTTGAAAGTGCATTTGAGAAACTAGGTTTGCCAGTAGTTGATGTTGTTGATGACCAAAACTTTGATGAGCTGCCTCCACCTGGGCTAGATGAGAGTTATGTATATGCTGACCCATCTCAGAATATTAAGTACCGACCATCCAAGTCTGATGAATTTGTTTCCAAAATGGGGGAGTTTGTTTCACTCGCAATGTTTCGACAGAAGTTGCATAAAGACGTACTTGGAAAATGGAGATCTACAATTTTTAGCAGTTCTCTTCATCAGTGCTTCCTCACATGGCGTGCTTCGCGAAATCCCTCTGCTATAGTTATTGCTGACGTAAGTGTTCATGCAATTTTCTTTTCTCTTTTGCTTATGCATTATCAACTTGCGTTTGCCTTTTCTTCCCCATGTAATCCTTGTGAGTTGTTGATTGTCTTCTTTGGATATGTAGTTCCATAATTTCTCATTTAATGCATTAGGTCTTATTTATTTTGCTTATGTATTTTTTTCAGAAAGGAACATCAAATTCCGGCGAAGGAAGAAATACCAACTCAGCTGCTTTACCAGGAAATCATGGAGAACAAAGATCAAGGAGTACACCATCGTGTAAAAAAAAGTCAACTCAGGAGAAGTTAGGATCTTTATCTGTATGTTTGGCTTCAAAGGATATTGAGTTGCTGCATGATGACGTGAAGTCTGGTAACCAGGATAGTGGTATACTTTCTGAATCATTGGAACCGAGAGCTGTAGAAAACCTCCCAAAGGTTAATATAAGTAAACTAGTATCTTCTGTGAAGAACAGCAAAAAAACTCGGAAAATTGTTGGAAACAATGGGACTAATGAACTGACCAGAAAGCCAAGTACTTGTAATCCGAGGAAAATGACTTTTGCTGTTCAAAGTATGTTGTTGCTGTACTTTTTTTTTCTTAAGAAATCTAACGTAAGAAGAGATGAATTGAGCGAATCACTTATATTGTATTGCTATTTATGATGCAGGCAGTGACGAAGTCATAGAAGATGATGCAAATGATACAGCGGAAGCAACTTCAGCTTCAGCTAAGGACCAAATTGGCACAAAGAAGGTTGTGGATACCAGTGGCCATGATCCTAAATCTCGGAAGGAACGTAACGTGTGCAGTTCCGACAAATTACCTAGTCGTAAGTACCTCCTCCCTTGGGTTCTTGAACTATAAAGTTGATTGTTGCATGCTAGTTTACCTGTCGACCCTTCATGTATGTAGCTAGGGAGCCTTTACCTAGTCCTGGCTCTATGAAGTTAACTGTTGCTAATCACCTGTTGATACATCGTGTTTCTGTAGCTACCCAGGCATTGCATCAGAAAAGAAAGAAATCTGTCAGTGATCATCCTTCATCTCGTCCCGCAAAAGTATCAAAGGCACCCAACAGCCTGTTTTTGGCTCGTCCTTCTCAAGAAGAGAAAATGCTAGACATAACCAGTGACCCGCCATCATCTTGTTCGGTAGAAGTTTGGAATACATCAAATGTAATCATTGGGCTGGCTTCACCTCCTCTTGCAAACACGCCAAATGGAATTAATGACCAGTCATCTCATCCTGGTAAATTTTTAAAAGTTCCAAATGGAATCTATGATGAACCCTCATCTCGCCGTGCTAAAGTTTCAAAAATGTCTAATGAAACTGGTGCGAAGAAAGAAAACAGCAGACACACAGCAGTACGGAAGGTCAAGTCAAGTAAAATCAGAAAACTCAAGACATGTCCAAAATCTGATGGGTGTGCTCGGTCTTCTATCAGTGGCTGGGAGTGGCATAATTGGTCAATGAAAGCTAATTCTACTGAAAAGGCTCGTGTTAGAGGATCTCACTGTGGTCAGGTTCAAAATTTTGGCTCTGAGTTCTACACATACCAGTCTGCGAATGCAAAAGGTCTATCTGCAAGAACAAATAGGATTAAGCTTCGTAATCTTCTAGCAGCTGCAGAGGGTGCCGACCTTCTTAAAATTACCCAGTTGAAGGTAGTTAATTAAATTAATGCATCATACTTATATGCCAACAAGGTGTCTTTTTGTTTGTTGGGACTTGACATTGTGCTTTCTTTCCAGTCAAGGAAAAAACGATTGCGCTTCCAACGAAGCAAGATCCATGATTGGGGTCTTGTTGCCTTGGAACCAATTGAGGCTGAGGATTTTGTGATTGAATATGTTGGTGAATTGATTCGTCCTCAGGTACATACTACTTGACTCATTTTAGGGAATACCACCTCAAGTAGAATAATTTAGTTCTGTTTCACATTTTGTGCTTCTGACAAATTTTATTTTTGCTTTCCTGTTTCCCTCTGTTATTCAGATATCAGATATACGTGAGCATCATTATGAAAAGATGGGAATTGGCAGCAGTTATCTTTTTAGGCTGGATGATGGCTATGTGGTAAGTATGGAAATTTACTTTCCTCGTTTTGCTTTTCTTAGTTCAAAGATATTTCATCGGTCAAATTGTGCGCCTCTTTGAGGTTTATTTATTTCTTTCAAACATCTGTTTGTTAATTTTTTTGCCTTTTCCTTTTCCTTTTCCGGTTATGCTTTATTTTTTTCTAGCCTAATGGTTCTGGGTTTCATCAGTGCATCGTTTTGTGTAGACTTGGCTTTTATGGTGATCATATTAGGAATATTAGATAATGATATGTCATTTGAAATAGACTTGGCTTAGATAGATCCAGAAACAGCAGTTGGTATTCCTTTTAATTTTTCCTTCTCGAGATATTTGTAGGTTGATGCTACAAAGCGTGGTGGAATCGCAAGGTTTATAAACCATTCATGTGAGGTAGGTACCTGAACTTGTTGACTGTTTTATTTTATAAAGAACCGAGGCAGTGATTTGCTTATGTTGGTTCTCATTGTTTCTTACTATTTTTCCTTTTCAATTTTACTGCAGCCTAATTGTTATACTAAGGTTATTGCTGTCGATGGTCAGAAAAAAATCTTCATTTATGCGAAACGGCATATTTCGCCCGGTGAAGAATTAACTTACAATTACAAGTTTCCGCTCGAGGACAAGAAGATCCCCTGCAACTGTGGTTCTAAAAGGTATTAAAAATTGTTGTCTATTGATTGCAGAGAGTATAGAAGTAGTATGTATTAACGGTAGCCTATTTTGGCAATTAATGGTTATAGGCCAATGTGAGAACAGTCAAACTGATAGAAGGTTTGATAACTTGCAAGATATACTTTCAGAAACCTAGGAACTCATTTATTTACACGCCCTCAGCATGTAACTGATCCATAAGAGAAGATGGGATCATCCATCTTCATTTCTCTGTGAAAAAAAGTATTTCTTTTGTGTCTTTCAAATTCAGTCATTACAAAACCAGTCATCAAAGATCACAACTGTTATGAGGAAGAATCTTGTGCTTATGTAAGGTTGGGAGAATATTCAAATGGATGCCTCGGAAATAAAGTTTTTTCGTTACACATGTTGAATGAAACGTGTCAGTCTTGGTAATTACTGTCTATGTGTCTGAAGGCATCTCTTCCGCATGTGTTTAATTACCGATTCTGTTTCAGGTGTCGTGGATCAATGAACTAGAAGCTTGGGCCGCTATCCTTTGTCTGTATCTATCTGCTACTGTGCTGCTACTTTAACACGAGGCTAGAGATGAGAGGTACATTATTTTTTTTAGTTGGTTGATTGTCTTGCATCTAATTATTAGGACTTGTTGGCAGACTTGGATAAGTAAATTATATCTGCAAGAACTTTTATGTATTGGATTATGACCATCTAATCACTATTCGGTCTTTTAAAAGTAGATGAAGTTCACTTTTTGTGGGTTAAGAATTGCTTCATTTGAGATGAAAATAAGCATTTGGTAAATCTGAATCATGTATACCATCTTTAAATGGTAGGGAAAATGGTGTTTTATAGCTCAATACTAGCCTGCAATCGAGAGTATATGTACGTTTTTGTACTGACGTTTCCATTTGTTTCCATTCTTTACAGTCTAGTAATTTTTTTTAATTTTTTGTTTTTTAATTGTTTTGAATGGCTTGTCTTTTTAGAGAGCTAAAGTGACTTTAGGTGGCTGGCCAAGAAGTAAAACTGATTCTTGCGAAGCTTTTGTGGTCTTATTCCTTTTTGGAGGAAGACGCAACTGAAGGAACAAAATGAGATGCAGGCAAGTTTTTAGCCGTATTTATCATTTGGCTGTACACGTCGCTAACTTAGTACATGATTGAAACACTTATTATTTTATGGTCCATTTTTTTTTTCCAGATTTTGTTTCCATGTCAATAAATAACATGGTCACCATTTTATCAGAATCAAGGATGAGAATGTTGGCCAAATAGTTAAAAAATTTGATTGTCAAAAATGATAGGTTTTGTTGACTGGAAGTTAATTTATCTAAACAGTATTGGCAAAGAGATAATACTTCTACTTCCCTGCACGACAATTGGACAATTTTATTGATTTGCATTTTGTAATTTTATCAGGTCAGTTGTTCATTTCCAGAGTAAGGGTGTCTTCAAGCTTCCTGTGATTCCTCAGTTTGGAGTTTTCACCGTGTCTTCAAGATCTGTTAAAGAGTGGACGGTTAAGTTACGTGCACATGTAGGTTCGGTCTTCTTTGCAGTGCAGATGAGTTTCTTCACTTGGTACTGTAAATCGGCTTATTCTTTTCCTTCTACAAATGGGGCTATTGGAATATCAAACCTCTGTACAGAAACAGTCCATCAAATTACTTAAATCGGTATAAATATAACTTATAGAAAAGCTGATATTAGGATAACCTTCAAATCTTGATATCTCACTTCATCATTTCCTTTAAAAAGTTAGTGAATATTTCAATTTTTTTTACAATGGAAATCATTTTTGGCACTGTCGTCATTTTGAGTGTTCTCTGGATGTGTATGAATGGATGACAATGGTTGTGTAACTCGAGAAAAAGCAAAATAAACATTACAGCTCTTGTTTACCATGACTGAGACACGCAATCCTTTTTTTTTGCAGTAGTGTCCATGCACATCCGCAGCTGCATGAGATTTCTTTTGAATAAGTAGTACATCATATTCCATAAGGTTTTGATACCTAGGGTTTCTGAGGTTCAATTTTTTTGTTAGACAAGCAAAGGAGAGAAGATTTGGTGGAATCCTTGAAGCCTCAGTTAAGCAATCAGAAAGTTTTTATGAGGTGGTGGTCAATTATTCTTTCAAAAACATGTGGATGTGGTGTCCATTTGGCCTAGGTCGTTATGGTCTTGTGCTTAGTGAGACAATATGGATGTTGCCACATTCAAGTCATGTCACTTTTTGAGTGGTTCCTTATCAGTTGTAGACTGAAAAACATGAATTTTACAGCACACTTCACCATTTGGCATGTAAAAGGTGACTTGCAATGAAACTTACCAAGGGATCCAAAAACTCTCAGTGATCGTACTTGGGTTTGATTTAAGCTTCTTATATTTCGTTTGCTGGCCTTGTTAATTCTTAGTCATACAGAAGAGGAAGAAGCAAGTTTGATTGGCCTAAAACTGAGATTGGGTATGGTGAATTAATGAATTAATTGTTTGAGTAAGATTGAGATTCTATTTTGCAATTAAATTTTCTAAGACTACAAGAATAAATCTATCCGTGTATATTTTTATTTTTGCAGGAAAATCAAACTGCCAATCAGAACTTTTGGCGATCATCAAAGATGTCCTTGTAACACTGGTATGAATTACTCTCTTTAATTAGTCATTTAACATCATTTTACTCAGTGAAGGAGAAACTTAAAAGAATCTTTCACTACATATAAAATCTTGCTTTAACATTACACTCTTCTGGGCCCACACCATCCCATGAAAATTCCACGCAACTCTACATGGGACAATAAGAAAGCTAATCAAAATTCTGAGACAAACACAAAGAAATGATTGGTGATGCATTGTGTTGGTTTTGATTGTTTGTGGGCAAGTTGTGCGTTGGGAATCTGCCTCAGTGCGATAGACATCGAGGTCATTGTGATTCTAAAAATGCCTTCCATTCTTGTTTCCTTGTAATGGTAAAATAAATGTCTTTATTGTAAAAAATTTGGGTATGAAATGAATTGTAAACACCATGGGCTGCATCAAAGAGAGACAGGGGAGGCAAAAAAAATTGAGGAAGAGGAGAGAGTGGGATAGCACTGGAGCATCTCTCGATTTTCTGCAAAGACACTTCAGTAATTGAATTGTGGGGAAAGACCAGTGCTTACAAATGCAAGGAAGACGAAAATATTCTCAAGCTTATTCTTTGAAGCAATCACAAGCTTATTCATAGTATTGTGTGCGTAATTCTTTGCTCCCTAGTCTACGCAAACCCATTGGCTTAATCGCCACATAGTATCTTGCGAACTCCCAAGTAGAGTGGGCAGATCAATGAGAAGGCAAGGCCTAATACGACCTTAGCTCAACTGGAAGAGTGAAGGGAATGATGGCACTATGATACTGTGTCAGATCCTTTGGTTGCCGGTTCGAATCCGGCAGGTCGTGGGTAAGATATGTCTACACTCATGGCAAGCTGGCCAAGGCTTCTTGTTGGGTGCCACAATAGCTTGGGAGCTTTTCACGGATGCCTAATTATTTTCAGTGTTTTTGCTTCATTTTGGGTAGTGACATGTTGCACTGATTCACGGCTTTGGTCAGCAACGTTATATATACAACTTGCAAACCCCTCATCAAGTTAAGGAATTCTACCATGGAACCGAGGCTCTCCAAGTTCTAGTAGCTCTACGATGCAGCTGATTTTGGTGGTGGTTTTACCGTATTAGACACACATTGAGATCATCTTGTTCACTCCTTGGAAGTTGGTTCATTATTTATAGTCCGTCTTATTAAGTTTGTGTAAGCTTCTTCGCTGCTCCTTGAACATTTACACAAAAAAGGAAATAATCATGTACTACGGAGGGACATAATTAGATTCGTACTGTTTGATCCTTCAAAGAAAGTCTCTCTGAATTAACTCAACCCAAAGCAATTAGAATGCTCCTGTAATACCTGAATAACTTAACATACGTGGGACTTCCACGTGTTTTAGTATGTTTGAAAACACGAGTTGTAAACTCACGAATTAGTATTGCAGAGTTAAGCATAAATCTCCATTAATTACAATAATTACACTCCTTAATTTAAAGTGCTCCTTTTCCATATCTTAATTTAAGGGTCTACCAGGGAAGTAGATCTACAGCAAATCTCACTGTCGACTGATGATGCATCAACCGGCTTTCTCACAAATCGCGAAACTCCCAGGGTTAATAGTAATGCTCTTGGTACAATTGTCAGTTTTATATATCCCAACAAGGCGATCCGCTAACTCAAACATGTTATTTCGTAGGCTGCAATATATGATTTTATTAGCGTTAGGAAACAAAGAAACTAAGTAGACTTAAAACGATTGTAATTTTTTTATGAATAACGCTAGTTTTAGTTTAGTATCTATGCAAAGAAGTTTTTACCTGATGATTATAAACTGTGCATCTTTTGTTCTGTCTTTCACGTAATGCCCTACAATAGATACGTTCTTGAAATCTATATGCCAATGTGAAACAAAGTCAAATGGTGGACGAAGAAGAAGAAGAATTGACAAAATTAATGTTCTGAAGAGTGAGAGTAGTACCCAAAGCAGCATCGATTTCATCCATTACATACAGTGGGGTAGGCTTGTAATGATGAAGTGCAAACACCAACGCTAACGAGCTTAGCGTCTATGAAACATAAATAAGTATCCATGTGTTAGTATGGTTAATAGTTGAGAATTTAAGGTGGGACAAAAAACATCAGCTCAAACTATGACCATACAAGAGTTAGTTACAGATTACCTTTTCGCCACCTGATAAGTTGGCAATATTTTTCCAACTCTTCTTCGGGGGTCTAACACTAAAAACAACGCCTTCTGAAAAAGGATCCAAGGAATCAACTAGCTCAAGTTCTGCATCTCCACCAAGTGTGATCATCTGCAGCAAGCACATCCGGAAGACAAAAGGATATGACAAATGAAAATCTGAACATTAAGTGATAAGGTACTATGATAGTTCGGGGATCATCGTTTTTAACAAAAAAAATGTCTCAGTTGGTACCACTTATATGATGTGATTTTATTAAAAAGGCAACCTTTCTGCTGGACTGTGATATCTGATCTTATTATAGAATAACCTACAGTAATCTTGAATACCTGGTACATTTCTTTCAACTTCAAGGATATAGAGTTAAATCCTGCCATAAACTCGTCAAACCTGAAATCATGTCAGAATTGTTTACGTTTGATTAGATACATCTTACGGGAGCAGAGACACTGCACTTTACTAGAAATGACAAATGTGAGATAATATTGAAGATGCAAGCAAAAGAAACACGGAATCACTAAAAGGGATGGGTATACCTTCTCTTTTTCAACTCATCACATTGCTTCTTTAGATCATCGCGCTCCTGAGTTACTGTATTCAGCTCCTCCACCCGCTCAGTGTATAAAGAGGCTTTTTTCCTATACCTGAAATAGTAAAAATAATAAACAATTGAAAAAAAAGTGATACCTGGGATACTTTTATTTTGACTAAGAATCATTGATGAGAAGTTTCTTACTCTGAGATAGAATCAAGGTTAGGATTCATTTCTTTCAATTGTGCTTCAAGCAATGTCACCGTTTCAAGAGATCTTTTAAGAGCGCATGACTCTGTTAATGTCTCATTAGCCAAGGTGGCTTGGAGCTTCTCAGGGTCTACTGCATCCTTCTGAACTCTGCAATCACAAAAAGAATACTAAGATACAGCTTAAAAACTTACAACAACCAAACTTGTAATTTATGATCAGGCATCTCTTATATGCCAGAAACATACTGCTCCAGATGCTTTACAAGATCAGCTTGTACATCATCAAGCTTTTTCTTGTATGCTTTCTCCTTCATATCCCACTCTTTAAGAAGCTTCTTGGTATCCTGTAATTTAAAGTCTGCATCTACCTAAAGAATTAATAACAGACCAAAAGTCAAAATAAGAGGTTTTGGTGACAAGCCACAGAAAATAAATAAAGATTGTTCAAACTAACAAACCTCGGAAGTTCGCATCTCATCCATGAGTTTCTTAACTTTATGATATTCTTCCTTTGCTGCATCCAGTACTTCCTTATGTTGGTCAACTAACTGTAAATGCATAAAATGTAACTAAATTATACAGAACAAGGAAAACGTGACCTACTCAATAGATTCAGTGTGGTAACAGTCCAGACCTCCTGTGTCTTTTTATAGTCATCTTGGACCTTAAAAGCTTGCTGTTCAATTTCTTTGAAAAAACCCATCATATTCTGCTTCTCATTGCCAAGACGTTCTCTCTCTTTTTTTGACTCCTCAATCCCTTTGGCTAACTTCTTAATGGTTTTCTCGCCAGTCACCATCTGAACTTTACGGCGGTTGATTTCAGTGCTGTGTTTATCAATATCCTAAAGAAAAGAAAGAAGATATTAGCTTGAAATTCTTCTGCATGAACTGTGATTGCGACGAAGTGATTACACTTACAGATTGAATCTGATTGACCTTCGACTTCTGTTTTTTCAGCCTTTCACCACCTGCATTTTCTATTTTACTTTGGAGATCCAAGGCCTTCAAACACCAGAAAAATCGTATTAGCAACCAGAATGGATGAAATGCTGCACAATTTGATTTGATAAAGGATTCTTGGGGATAAATTTTAAGCTCTGACCTTCTCCTTGAGCTTTTTTGATCCTTTAGTGAGTCTCTCAAGCTCCTTCTCTTCAGCAGATATAACAGACTTTAGCTCCTCTAATCTATCTAGCTCTTCCTGTTTTGGGTGTGACGCGGCCTTTAATGAATCAAGTTGTTTTTCTATATATACATGTTGTTCTTTCAAACTGCTCACCTGTTCAAAAGAGACACTGGTTACTACATTAAACCCCAAAAAACTGTGGATATCAAGACAGTGTAAACAAATTATTGAATATCAGAAGACAAAAGAGTACTGCATTGCACATGGTTGCCCCACGTTAACAATTGAGCATTTCCGGTTAACAAAGTCCGCACCAATCGCTTGGTGAGCTGTTCATAATCCATGTGGAACTTGGGTCACGAAAAGCAAACACCGGTACAGCTAGGACCACTATCCCCCACCAATTACATGGTAGGGTGGTTTCAACCACTGTTTAGCATGAGTCACCAAAATCAGACTCCAATAAATACTCGTGTATTACCTGTTTCTGGCTTTTGGCTAATTCCATTTCTAGATGGGATATTTTTTTTTCTGAAGCCTGGTAATGCGCCACTACATCAGCAATCTGTCGGCGTAAACCATTTAGCTGATCAACAAGAGTGGCAAGCTCTTTTTCAGCATTTGAAACAGCTTCTGGAGACACGCTACTGGCTCGAACGGATGTTCCCATTTTGCCACCACGCGGCCTGTTTCCCCCACCACTCATTGTACCCGTCGTTTCAAAAAGTGTCCCATCCAGTGTCACTACACGTCTAAAGTCCCTGTTTGCATTCGCATATGCAATTCGTTTTCCCTACAAATGTAGGATACAGGGAGTAAAAGAAAAATGTTAGTATACATATTGGTTTTATTGACAGGCATAAGAAAAAGAAAACTTACAAGGTAATTATTCTATCTGTTAGTCATATATCACTTGAGGATAATGAGATTGCAGCAAAAACAACAGAGCCTTAGCCTCTAAATAAACATAAACAATATTCTCTAAGATCATATATTCACTTCAAGTTTGACATGTGGATTCAATATCACTGCTTTGAAACCATAAATATAAAATCAAATTGCAGAGGAACTTTAGAAGACACCTGATGAAGGTCTTTTGCCACAACAGTGTTTCTCAAAGCTGCATAGAAGGCTAATCTCATCCTTTCATCATTAACTTTCACCAAATCAAAAAGACGTGGAACACCTTCTGGGGGATCAACCCTTTTGTTCAACTCGTTTGACAAATTGCGTTGTTTCTCCTGCACAAGGATTAACAACAATCTATGTAGTAGTGTATTCATGGAAAATAGCAGAACCACGCATAGAGCATTTTTTTCCTACATGTGAATTTTTTCTTCTATCTCCCCATCTCAAATTTAAAAATAAAATAATAATGACAATAAATAATCTTGACTACATATGAAGGGAAGGAATATAACTAAAACCAAGAACTATGATTATAAGTAAGAGCTCCAATACAATATAGAAGGACAGATAGATTCCCGCTGTGAGACCCAAAGAATAGGGAGAAGAAAAAATAAACTGCATATGATGTGCAGTCCTAAGGCACTTCCAACCCGATTCCCTAATCATTGGTTGGCCTAAGGAGGCTTGAATGTTTTTCTCATTTGCAAAATTAGTTGGAACAACTAGAAGACATATGTGAACTCAGACAGGGCAGAATTACCAATATCATGAAAGTTGCAGTACCAACGTTCATATTCCTAAGTAGTTCAATACATGCTTGAGCTGTTTCATATGTTTCCACCACAATATAGTCAAGCCCAGGACAAGCTGTTGATATAGCAACATCATATTTTGCTGCAAAACCCACAAGCAATCAAAACTTATCACGGAAGGAAAGAAGCAATATAAACATAAAAAGAAATAAGGGGAAATGCAAAAATATTTGCCAGGCCAAAACAATTTAAACATTCATATGGAAGTTCCGGTTTCCTAGTAACATTCTCACAATGCATTTTCATGCTTGTGAAAGATGGTGCCAATGCCATTTTTTCAGATCAAATGAAAAACTGATGTGATGAAAATTGCAATTTTACCATCAATTGCACCAAGGTCTCCCAAACGACCATAGATCCCTTGTATTTGATTGGACTCTTTAGCTTGCAATATTGTTTTTAAGACGGATCCCTGACTCCTTTCCGATTGCAAAACAGACAAAAACTCAGTGACCTTTAACCTTGCTGCTTGTTCAAGAAGAATGAGTGATTCCTGCTCTTTTACACATTCCTGTGTGGGGAGGACAAACAGTCTCAGGACATCCAATGGAACAATATAGATAGTTAAAAATAGACAGGCACACTTTATTTACCACAGTAATAAGCACGATAAATATATATACAAAAAAAAAAGGTAGACTAAACATACTTGTTCTGTTTTGCGAGCTTCAACCGCTTCACTTTTTAGTTTCATTAAATCAACTTGGATCTTCTCCATACCTGCAGTTTTCGCATTAACTTCATTTGCTATGTCACTCATCTTTTGTTGAGCCTCTACAAAAGCAATCTGGCCAGCCTCATGCTGAAACATTAAAGTTTATTCATTCAGCTAACTTATTCACAAACTTCTCAGTAAACTTTTTCTATTAAATATATAAAAGCAATTCCGACCTTCTTTTTTAATAGCTTAGTTTCATTACATGCAACATCAAGTTTTCCTTTATGCTCAATTAGTTGTTTTTCCCACGGCTCGAGTTCAGCACGAACTTCAACTAGCTCCGAGCGATACTTCTCGGTTTCAACTGTACCAATAGACCAACCAGAAGATCCATACATAAGTTCCAACAAGTTTATCTGTATAGAAAGGCTAAACAAATCAAATGGGATAGATATGGAATAAATAAATCGTTTGTACCCCACTAATGAGATTGGAAAAAAAATACCTAGAGATATAGCATCAAGATCACGTTAAAAACATAAAGACTAATGCATCTGAAATTGCCAGGACTTAATAAAAATACAGAACACTAGACTAAAATAATGAGAAGAATTTGGAGCTAAGAATGCATATAAAAAAAACAAGACTATCAACCCTACATACTGTAAGTAATGAAACATGCAGCCATATAAAGTGTTATTACAAATTACTAAGTATTGCACCACCTTTTGAACCCTCTTTAATTTCCTCTAAGACGGTCTCTGCATCTGATAGAAGCTTTTGTAGCTTGGGTATTTCTTCCTCAAGTTTAGGAACAACAGTCGTCGACTCCGCACACTCCTTTGATATTTCTTCAATCTTGGATGAGTCCTGAAATTCAAAATAAGATGATTAAACATGTTCAAAAGGGATGTGAGTAACTTGTTACAATCACCTACTTTTTCAAGCTTGTCATCCAATTTTTTTATTTTTTGCTTCATGAACTTTAGATCTTCACGGTGTTTCAGATCTTGTCTTTCAAAATCTTTAAATTGATCTTTGCAGCTTATGAGATCTTTATCAAGTTCCTATATTGCATCAACCACGATTAATTTAGAACAGTATATTATCACAGATACATATGAATGAACATTATACTCCTTTATTCAGTTTTGAAGAAAATTGCACAGACCTCTTGTTTTTTTATATGCTTATTGTGCACCATTTCGAGATCCTTCAATGTTTTAGAGTTCTCCTTGATTTTCCCCCTACAAAGTGAAGTCAAGAAAATGAACTAATATACTTATGGATTGCAGACTACATTGGTTTGACCATATTACCCAACAAATACCTTTTTTCCTTGATATTTTCTTCCAAGCCAGAAACAGTAGATTGTAGCTCAACCACGTGAGAAGCAGCATCTTCAGATGCCAATTTCGTGGCTTTCTCTCGCCACTTTAACAGTGACAACTCCTTCAGCATGTAGGCTTCTGCTTCATTCTTTACATCCTGGAACATGGAAACATGGAGACGTATTAGGATTGCTACTTTTACGTATAGACTGACTGATAAGAACCCATATCAAGATATACCTCCAAGCTATCTCTTTCTTTTTCTGCCAATTTAACCATTTGCACCACCCCAGATCTTTTATCATTAAGGATTTCCAACCTAGAAAGAAGTCATAAAAAACAAATCAGAGTCAGGTTATAATTTGAAAATGAAGACACGGGTAACTTAAAAACTAAGTGTTTGGTTCTGAAGAAGTATCAAAGGAAACTTCTAGATGGAATATTTTAATAATATCTGCCATTCTCTTTTCAAGGAAGGAGCGACTTGCTGATTACACGGGTAACTTAACTACACTACATCTCTTTAAGTTGTGAGTCATAACTTAACCATGGAACGACTTGCTGATTACACACTTTCTTTTCTCACTGTGAAGACATATAGCGAGTGTATGAGTGATTGAGTTCAGAATGAGAGGAAGGAACAGAGTGGTACGTGCAAACTCTTGATATAAAGATGTTCCGGACATCACTCCAATCGCGAAACCAGAAAGCCGAAATTACAAATTAGTTTCTTTGTTTCAGGCATTTTAGTACACCTAGATGTTACATTCCAAAACATATTAATTTTTTAAAAATCTTTTAGCTGAGCATTGAGGTGGACAGACACAGGGTATGGGAACTTCAGATTGTGAAATGATAATGTCTAACTCTTTGAAAGATAAAATAAAGGATAGAATTTGGTAAAGAAGAGGTCAAATTGGAACTCACTGCTTATTGGACTCTTCAATCTTCTCAACATATTTGTCAGTTCCAATAATATCCTCCAGATATTCAAGGAACCCTTCATCATGAGGACTTTGAGCCTTAGGTTTCATTAATGATATTTGCTCAACTTCTCCCTATACATCAAGAAACATATTTTAAAACATGATACCATAAATATCAACTCTACTATTATAGAAGATACTTACAACCCAAGAAGTACCTGAAGGATCAAAAACCTGTTATTATCAAGGTCAATTCCTTTCCCTTTCAACTTTTTAGTGACCTCCGTAAAATTACTTGCCCGATCATTTATGTAGTACTTCGATGAGTTGTCTCGAAATGCAACTCTTGTAATTGTAAAATCACTTCCAGGAACTGCTTCATACTCTCCATCATTCTATAATAACAAAACACATACATTGCCAATAAATAACAAGCTAAATTGTGATACTTTGAGTAAATATGAGTTAAAAACCCTTACCAAATCGATAATCTCCTGAAAGTGAACAGAAACACCAGCACTATCTAAATTCTGATGATTACTCGAATTATGAATAAGCTCAGAAACTTTGTTCAGACGCATCTACAAAATACACATCCCACAGAAACCCCAAAATTAGGGTTTTGTAAGAGAAAAAGGCACAAGTTGATAAGAAAAATTAGGGTTTTGTAAACAAGCTAAGGCACAATTTTATAAGGTTTTGTAAAGAAACTACCTGCTTGGCTCGTTTTCCAAACACAAAGAGCATAGCATCAATTACGTTGCTCTTCCCACTACCATTTGGACCAACCACAGCCGAAAAGCTCTATTGCGAACCAAAATTGAAACCTTAAGTAAACTCTTTTAAACGAAAATAACCAAAAAATTATAATTGAAACGCTATGCAAATGTAACAAACCTTGTGAAAAGGGCCAACCCTTTGTTCACCAGCATAAGATTTGAAATTTCTCATGACCATTTCTTTGATGAATAATCTAGGTTTTTTAGATGATGGTGTTGTTTCTACTCCTGTTAGATTTGAAACAGGATCTGAAGAGCTTGTTTCAACCGGAACCCCCATTTTTCAGAGAGAAATCGAGACGGAATTTCAAGATTTCTGCAGGACCAAAACTTTATCTCTCTCTCTGCGTATTTTTTTTTCCTCTCTCCAGTGAAGTGATTAAAAAAGTGGAGCGCGCGGGAGACGAGACGTAAAATTTGATTTTCAAAATGAAGTCATGATATACGACACCGTATAGTTTTTTAAATCACAACCTCATATAGAGGTCCGAAGTCCAAACCAAAAAAGTTGTACGAATTACCGATAGGTAAGTACTAATATAGTGGGTCGTCTATCCAGCAAGATCTTTTTAACAGGAGGTCCTTTTTTTAAATATCCTAAATTTTTATTCCAAGATTAATAGATACAATATTATTATTTTATTGGATTTGTAGTTATTTTTAAAAGAATAAATAATCGTAAAAAAATTAATTTAAAACTGAAAAAAGCACCTAAAAGAATGATTAAAAGCACCCACGATTTGGTTCAGGGCAACCACTTACGGGCCGAATTTTATTGGTCATGGTTTTCAGACGGACAAGAGTGATTGTTATGGTTTAAAAGGAAACACGTCTTTGACTTTTTTTTAGTAAGAAACAAATTTTGTACGTGTTTGTTTCTAAGGTGGAATTTAACACCCAATGGAACATCATACTTTGATGTTATGGCCGAGTTCACTTCTGGTGGGTCTCGGATGCTATGCATGTCACTCAGTGATGTGTAGATGTACCTTATTCAAGCGCCACACCAAATCACGACCCATTTGTATTTCCTCACAGAAGACCTTCGTGAACTTCTTAATAAAAAATCTTTTTAAAGATGATTTGATCGGCTTAATTAGGAAGAAAATATTTGAAATGAGGCAACAACATAAGGATTTTATTCTCGTGCTGGAAACAACATCGAAAGCTAACTGCTGAAAGGAAAGAAAATTATTGCCGAGAAATTCTCATTAAAATTATTTTCAAAGATTTGGACGAGATGTGTTGATTGTTGGGTGATCTAGTATAAATAGGAGGCTTGTGGGAACATTTGGGGGAGGCTGGCAGAAGCCAGAGCCGAGTGAAAATCAATCCTGAAAAAGCAGCAAAAACTAGGGTTTTTCACGGCTGAAGGAAGAAGAAGAAGTAACCTTTCAGAAAAGTCGCTGAAAACTGTTGCCAAAATCTTTGTGTTCAACAATTTTGGTAACGAATTAAGCAATAGTCCTTGCAAAAGTTAGAACTTTTCCACGCCAAAGAGCGTACTTTCTATAACTTCAGAACTGAACTGTCGTTGATGTGTTTAATTAATTCGATAGTTTTTTATGATTCAATGACGCTTCGGGTCAGTACTTCTTTGGAAACCTCTTTAAATTAACAAATAAATGGGTTTTTCTCTATTTTTTTCCATTCTTTTTGCCATGAGTAGCTAGAAACTTCACCTAGGATTAGAGATGAAGTCCTATTATGTTTGCTAGCATGTTATAACTATTTTCTATAATAATTTCTCCCGGTCTTATTCTTGTCTAATATTGATAATAATTTTTCCATGTGTCCTATGATGCTTAATTAATTGTTTTAAATATATTTTTTTTAGAGAATATCATTTTAAGAAGTAATTATTAATATTTAGAGAAAATAATTAAATAAATTATTTTCCGAAACGCAATAATTGTCCGCAGTCGTCTTGAGTTATTAATTTGAGAATTTATAGAAAATGATCGTAAACATCTAGTAAGCTTAATTGTGATGAAATCTCGAGTCCTAGGTTTTCTTCCCTTTGTAAATCAGTTTTAGTATTTAAGCTTTTTTGATTTTAGGATATAATCAAAAATCATTTTTGTTATTAGCATTTGATTAATTAAAAACTATAAATTACGATTTTGAAATCTTTGTGGAACGAACCGTGCTTGCATATTGTCTCGTCGACATCCGTGCTCTTGCAGTATAAACTAAAATCACATCAAAGGTCCATACACGTGTGGAATCTATAAATCATATTTTATAAATGTCTAATCTACCCTTTATATCTAATAACAAATATGACTAAATCGTACTACACGGTTTTCATTTTCTCTTCTACATTTCGAGCTCTGTGATGAAGATCCAAGAAAATCTATCTGAAAGCATCATCGTAATTAGTATCATTGAATGATTCATCAACAAAATCCAACAAACAAGACAAGTTTCATCTCTTATAATACTTTTAATTCAATCGACTGTTTCGAAAAGTATTTACAGAAGAAAATTTATGATTTCAAAAACCTAATAACTCTAGATTCGGTTTGAATTCCTGATTCGATTTATAATTAGTTTCTAGATCTATAATCGTCCTATCATTGTCAATGATTTGAGCTAAAAATCTCAAAAAAAAAATTGTAATTTTTTTGTTAGGGTTTGTGACTGAATAAAGAGATCAATGATGAATTATTTTAGGGTTCCCAAATCAATCATCTTTTTCATCTGAATCTGATGTTCAGAGAAGAAAATTGGTAAGTAAATTCTCTCTTATTGTGTAGATTACATTTCTTATATAATTGAGATTATTTTATTCTCATGATCTATGATACACTTTGGATATAAATTTGGATGTCTTGATGTTATTGGACGCTCTAAATTAATTTTGTATATATACTAACTTGCGGAAATAGGTTAGTAACATAACCATTGTAATGTATGAGATGTGCTAAACATTTATTATACAGTCCAGTTTGCATAAAGTGAAAAACCATTTGTTGTTTGCTCTCACATGTTGAATTTGTTTGCTCCATCATTTATTTAAAAACATACCTGGAAGTATTTTAAGGTACTATGAATTATATGTATGATATTGGATGAAATGTAGAAAATTGTATTTCCCATTCATTATTTTTGTGCACTATCCAACAACGCATATTTGTTATACTGTTTAATATGAGTTCAACAGTGCTACTAAATTGCTAAGTTTTGTTGGGTGATTCATTATTTTATGAAGTTATCCATCTTTGTGCAATATAGTGATTGTACATAAAAAATGCAACAGTGCATTTTAACTACACTCGTAATTTAACAGTGCATTTCAGTTATACTCAAGTAATTTAAACAATCCTTTATAAATGTGTAATGCCCTCGGGAGAGAACATTGTCTAATGAATCCCATTGCACCTGGTTTCTTAAGAATTTAGTAACTTCGTAACCTGTAAATTTTTGTTATTCTTGTTGTGTAAACAATACCAATACTGTTCCGATGAAATATTATAGATTTCCTCACAATTAGAATTAGGGAATAAAAATTTTTGAATAAGAGAATTGATATGTGCATGAGTTTTTGTTTGTGTAGATATTATTGGTGTGGAAGTTTATTTTACTTTTGATTAGTCTTTAGCGGCGTGATCAAAAATTGGGTGTATTTTTCATATGCTTGTTGTTATTGTGATTGCACACATGGTGATAAGGGAAAGGACAATATGGCAAAAAATATGTTCGTAAAGCGCAGTATATAATGCCTATACTTGAGAGATTTTTTATTAAAATACATTTAGTTTATTCAGTTATCATGAACGTCTCTATGTGTTTATTTGAAAACAACATTTAGAAAGATCCAGATTTCTTTTTTGTTTTGTAGGCAATAATACATTTTAACTATACTCGTTCTTGTATTTTTGTGATGCAATAACGAATTAGTAACGAAATGGTGTTAATAAATTAATGTTTTACTCCAATTTTTGGTAGTATTTCTTTGCATTTGTTCTATCGCGGAAGGAAGCTTATCCGGTCATACTGGATGGATTGGCATAATTTTTTTTCAGTGCAGGGAATATCTACTTCTAGATCATAATGGTGAGAAAATTTTTGTTACATTTTTATTCAGTTATTCCTGTGTGTGTTGTTGCTTAAACACCTGTTGAGTTCTATTGTTACGTAAATTTGTTTGAAATTTTTATTTTGAACCTGCATGATGATATATTGTGTTGAGTGCATATATCATATACTCATGTACTACGTTGAGTGTATATTTTATATACTCATACATTGTGTTGAGTGCATATTTTCTCGTTCATTATTCGCATTTGTAATTTTTTATATGCTTTTGCATATTTTCAGTTACTCAGATTGTCCAATGATGTAAAGGATTTTGTTTTTGTTACTGGTAGGGACAATATTAATGCATTAACCCTGATTTTCTTGTAGTAATGTGCTTGTTATATTTTTAATTACAGATTTCAATGTTTTATTTGATCGATCTTCTTTACGATTTAACGGTGCATATACGCTATCCTCTCGTAGTTGTTTATAGACCATGATAAAATTAACTCATTACTGTTTATGAACTTGTACTTGGATCTCTCTAAAATTCCATAGACCTGGCATACATGATAATTCTAATATATAAAATCATTGGAGTGAAGGATGAGCAAGCTGGGAGAAGTAAAAGATTTAGGTTCACACGGTATTAGTTGAGTGTAGTTTTTATATCTTGTGAATTAGTTGAGTGCATTTTCATATACTGTGAAATATTAATAAGTTGAGTGCATTTTTCATAACTATGATTAAAAAGACTAATTTTTTATAACAACATTTTTTTACGAATGAGGTAGTGTGTTATGGATTGTTTTTTCCATCAGATATCACTATGAGACCTACCGCTTATGATATTTTCGAGCTTAACTATGTTGAGACGTTCTCCGTTTTCACTCGTTGCAGATGGATATGCCGAGTTATAAGAAACATACAACTAATCATGCTCGTGGACGCTCCAAACTGCCAACCAAGGAATTTCAGAAAGATGAATGTGGTATTACGATCATATATTGATTTTCCAGTTAATCAAGCAATAGAATGACTACAACACCTCATATTTATGTGTTTGGTGTTAGTATTTTTACTTTATTTTGTGTATGCAATCAAACAGTGCATAGTAACTACACTGAGTTTTATTAACAATACAGATTAACTACACTGAGTTTTTTAACAGTGCAGAATAACTATACTAGCTAGTATCAACTGCTTTCTAGCTATAATACGTGGAAATAATGAGTAGTTTTGAACCTATTATTTGCAGGATTGTTGGTATGGATGGCATATGTGAGTCGTTATTGCTGGTTTCTTTTTGTGGCTTGTCCACTTTTTTGACGTTCATATCATTAAGTGCAATAGCTACTAATGGCGCAATGAAGGTAGTGATATTGTTACATGTTCTGTTATTAGTGGTAAATTGCAACCTTTGATACACTTAGAAACATAAATAGTTGTTATAATTGTGCATGCATTATATACACCTTGTTACTAGCGCATCATATAAAGTGACCCTATAAACGTTTATCATAGCCTTTGATGAAGCAGCTGCTAGTGTTGTGTTCTTCAAGTATTTCATTTTACTTAATTGAACGAGCACTTGGTCCTAAGGTTGGTGTTAGTATTTGGTTGTGCTTCCTCGGGAATACAGTTGTCGAATCCATGTGAGTATGATTAATTTTTTTTCTAATGATGTCCTGAGACTTGAGTATGCTAGCCGATGCTATTTGTAGGTTCATTATGATGTTATCTTCTCTTACGACCTCTTCATTTATATTTTACGATGAGTCACCTTGTTTCTTTTTATAGGACGAACAGTTAAATTGTACATTTATCTAATTTTTTAAGCAGTGCAGATCAACTATACTCTGATTTTTCAATCAGTGCAGATCAACTATACTCTTGACTTTTTAAGCAGTGCAGATCAACTATACTGATCATAATAAGTATTTAATTGTAGACGATGAGCAATGTTGGATTGAGAATGGTGTTACAAACATTGAAGGTAGATGTTATACGAAGTGCATTGATTTCATCAATGTTGGAGTGAGGATGGTATTTCAAACATCGAAGGTGGATACTATTCCAAGTGCATTGATCTCACAGGAGAAGAACCTGATATATTTAAAGCTATCAAGTTTGGAGCTGGTAACACTCCCTTCCTCTTCTAAATTCTTATTCATTGAAAATTCTGGCCTTGATACATCATAGTTTTGTGATCTTTGTTATTTGTTAATTATGAGAAACTCAAATATTACTTTGTTTGTAAATGAGGGTCTACAGAGGCTTCATGTCCTCCTTACTAACATGGACATTCATATTTTCTTGCAGCAACAAAATATCTTTGATACTGATATGATGAATATATTTTAAGAGGTGCTTAAGTCCTCTATACCGGTTAGACTTTGTAAAGAGGCATTTGATAGACACACGTTTTTGTGTCTAAATTGTTCTCAATTATGAATTTTGTTAGTGCTCAATTGTATACTTATTTTGGTATTTTATGTATTTGTAGGTATTTTTGAGAAATAAACATTTATGAAAAAATTGGCTTAAAAATGATAAAAGCACCCGAGAAAGTTATTAAAGGCACACAGAAAATTGATAAAGGCACCCAGAAGTCCTGATAAAGGCACCTTTGTTTTGGATAGGGGCACCTGTCCTCTTTGGTTCAAATTCGGAAAAGGCGGGAAACCAATTCTATTACACGTGAAAGAGCTGAGTTGCTTGGGAGTTGATTTTTAAGGGATTTAAAGAGGTTTTTGGTATACCAAATTGAAGGAATAATCAAAACAGGTCCAAACACGTCAATCAGAGACTTTATCTCCGAGAAACATGGCTGAAATTCCATGTTATTGCCGGAAAAGAAATACTCCCTGATTTGGATTAAACACAATTTTAAGGAGGTTTTGTAGTTAGATTTGGATTAGGAATTGTGTCCTTATCGATGAAGAAGCAGTGGACGTGAAGAAATAGGTCTTCTTAAACCTATAAAAGGAGAACAGATCGAAGACATGAGAAAAAGGGGGGGTCTCGGCCGGAAATTGGAGGGAGGAATTCTCTTAAAGATTCATGTGGTGTAAAAAAGAGGTTTATTTGAGTCACAAAAGAGGTGAGGAAGGTTGGGTCGAGCTCAGGAAGCTAAACAAAGATTCAATTGAAGAAAAAAAACATGAAAAAAAAGTGTTGATGTTGTAGGGAAGAACATGAATAGGCGACGATTTCTTCAACTGAACAACAACGTTTATCTTCGTCTTTACAATATTTATCTTCAGCTGTAACGGTTTCTTCAACCCGTTTGCAACGGATATCGTCAGAACAATAACGTTTATCTTCAGTAGAAGCACTTTCTTTCTGTAACAGTGGAAACAGTTGTCTGCAACGCCATTACACCATTATAAACTTTATGTTTACATAATTTTCACTCTTTTCATCTTTGTAAACAATAGTTGAGACATGAATACACATCTTGAAAGTGTTTACAACACAAGGAGATAGACCCCATTGCTGAGGCGACGGAGGAAACCATTTTTCCAATAATAAAGTGGTATATTTTTATCTTATTAATTTTTTTACAATTCTTTTATGATTATTTGCTTTGAATTAAATTTAAAATAATGATTTTTATCAATTAGTTGTGTTTTCTTTGGATGGGTCATGCTTAGTTTAGAGCTATTGATGTCTCATACTTTTTATTTACAACTATTATTTTGACAATCTAACTTTGGCAATATCTAGAATCAATTGAATATATGAGTTGCAAGATAATTATTAATGCTAAATCACTTGAAAAATTGGTTAATGGTGGAATCCTTGGTCTCAGTTATTTTCATAATCTCAATTCAATTTTAATTTGATCTTCTTTATTTTTAGTATTAAAAATTAGGTTTAGAAAATCAAATCTTCACAAGTACGAGTATCGAATCTTATTTACCACTATTTCTAAAATATATCACCATCCATGCTCATACAAAAGATTAACATTGTTGTTTCGAGGTCTTCCAAGAGATGCATCCAAATGATAGTGATAGAAACTTGCAGAACCATTTAAAACATAGACGATTGTACTTCAAACAACCGTAAAACAAGCTTGGAATTTATGTATACTGAGCTAAAGAAAAACTTTTTTTTTCCAGGTTTTTTCTTCTGATTTGTATAGGGAAGATTACATCTAGTATTGCTTCTTATAGGAACAACGAGATTACGTGTGTTTTTTCACACTGAGAAACAAGTGTATAAACAGTATACTGTGTTATTTCCTTGGTGTATAAATGTTGTACTGTCTTTTACAAGAGATTGCACTAGAATTTGGTGAATTTACGGATTTTGCATTGTCTTAGTATCATTTCAATGTAATAATCAAACGAAATTGTGAATAAACCTTAACATTAATACTTTATAATTAGATCAAGGTGTCCAATTCTTGCACTCGTAGACTAGGAGAAATGGTGAAATTAAGCACAAGAATTGGGATAACTCCTAGCTTGAGTGGTAAACCTGAAAAACAAGACTAAATATTGATTTCCAATTATAACTAAAATTGCAAGCATCAACGATCTAAGTTTTTCAAATGGTCCAACTATGCCACAACCTACATGGTTGTGGGTTCAGCAAAGTTATGAACACATATCAAACTTTTTAAATAAGTAAAATAATATAAAGTGTATAAACTATTTCTCCAGGAAACCATCCGTTTCATATGACTAAACTCAGTTAAGATGTTGATTGTTTTCGCTTTTAACTGGCCCAGATAGAAGAACAACCTGATCATATGGTCTTTCAAGCTAGGCAATCTGCACTGCCAAGATAACACATAAATATAAAAATCAATACAATATAAGCAATCTACACTCCAACGTAACGCATAAATATAAAAATCAATACAATATAGATAATTTGCACTGCATAAATATAAAAATCAATACAATATAGGTAATTTGCACTCCCAAAATAGGACGTTAGCATAAAAATCAATATAGTATAGGCAACCTACACTTACAAAATAGCACATAAATATAAAAATTAGCACAATATAGGCAATTTGCACTGCCAAATACTACATAAGTATAAAAATCAGTACGATATATGTAATCTACACTGCTAGAATATGACATTAACATAAAAATCAATATAGTATATTCAATCTACATTTCCAAAATAACACATAAATATAAAAATCAGTAGAGTGTATGCAATATGCAGTGCCAAAATGACACATAAACATAAAAATCAGTACAATATAGGCAATCTGCACTCTAAAGTTCCACCAAAAATTAAACTGTGTGTCCTAGTATAGTTTACATATACTATCAAAGGGTTCACTATTAAAAAAACATACATAGTTAGTACCAGTATAGCCTATCTATACTCTTAAATGGTTCTTGCCCAAAAGGGTTCACCATTCCAGATCTAAGGCTTAGATGCATCTCACATACGCAGACAGAGTCCGTACCAGCATAACTAGCCTATATATACTATCAAATGGTTCTAACCCCAAAGGGTTCACCATTCCAGATCTAGGGCTTAGATGAATGCCAAATAATAACATATATCTTTTTTCAGAGTATAGGCAATCTGCACTTTAAAAATTCCACCAAAAATTAAATTGTATGTCCTCGTATAGTCTATATATACTATCAAAGGGTTCACCATTAAAAAACAAACAAAGTTAGTACCAGTATAGCCTATCTATACTCTCAAATATAGAAGTAATATTTGCTTAAGCTTTGATGTCATTCATTTCGCTTTTCCAAAGGGATGACCACCAACATGGTTACTCATAACTTGGTTGTTTTACCTTCCCACGAAGGTGGATGGTGGTCAGCCGTCAGCTCTTTCTCCTCCTTCCCCTGCCTAACATAAGTCTAACCTTTAAACAAGCTCTCTTGTTTAGTCTTGCAAAAAAAATACTAGCCATACTAACTTATCAGAAAGAAGCTCGTCATAGAAGCATATTAGACTACCAATACTAGATTAAAATGATTAAAAATTACAAAACTCACTCATAATGTGGAATCCTTATTTGTGCAGTAGTAGGAATACAGTGAATCTTTGTTGTACATATAAATATTATTCATAATGAGTAAAAGGTTGTTTATCCATTCATATAGTTTAGTGGGGTTAACAGATGTTCATCATCACAATGTATTTTAAACTCTCTTCTTCTTGCACGATTTTTCTGCTCTGTCTTCTTGTTTCCGCCATTTTCTTATGTAGATCTAGGTCATGGATGATTTTGAGTAGGTGTTTTGATGAATTTTCAGCGGTTTCTTGATTTTTCTGTAGATTTAGATTTCGATTTTTTTATTACTGGTAGGGTTTTGATCGTTTGCTAGTAGGGATTTGATGATTTTTCAAAAGAGGAGAAGAGAGAAAAGCAGAAAAAATGGAGAAAAACAAGGAAATGGGATGATAAACAAAAACCAGTGAATAGTTTTTCCTTTTTTTGTTCGCACGGAGAGAGAAAATATTGATGTAGCTGCCACATGTATGATATTAAAAGGGCAACTAGGTCTTTTTAAAAGTATAGACATAGGAATAACATTATTTTTCGGATGGACCCTATTATAACTATTTATTTGGATTTTGGACCAAATAAATAGTCTCTCGCCCCAAAAGTTAATTGGGGCGAGAGAGGATCGAACTCTCGACCTCAAGATCACTTTATATAGCTATGAGACCTACGCACTAGCCAATTGTGCCACCGCCCCTTGTTGACAGCATCTCCGATCAGCAGTTTTAATTCCCATGCAAATTCTGCAATTCTGAAACTGAAACTGTATTTGTTGGTGGGGTGCAAACCCTATCGTGTCTGTGACTGTCCAGTATCGACTGTATAGTCTGTAATTGCCAAGTCCATTCATTAGCATGGATTTTATTGGGATTTATAAGCCATGAATGCCATCTCTGCCAGCCTCTCTCAGTCTTTTTCAAGCTCTTTATCTTTGGTTAATTTATAATTTACATAACAAAGTTTGTCATACATACTTCACCCCAACGAGAGGTATTAGGCAAGGGGATCCTTTTTCCCCTTATCTTTTTATTCTAGCTATGGAATGGTTCTCTAGAACTTTGACTGTTGCACATCAAACTAAAAAGATTAAAGGTATCACTGATGCAAGAGGAGCTCCCCCCATTAACCATATGCTTTTTGCAGACGATTGTCTTATTTTCACTCAAGCCAATTTAACAGTGTGAATAATCTTCTTCAAGTTTTGCAGGATTTTAGTTCTCAATCTGGTCAAGTCATTAATTTTGACCAGTCTTCTATCTTCTTCAGTAATAATATGGATCTTGATGTGCGCAACACTTGAAGTCATATTATGGGTGTTAAGTCTATGGAAAAAAAGAAGAAATATCTTGGCTCTCCTCTTCTAACAGGTAAATTTAAAGTTTCTTCTTTTTAGGAAATTCAAACTGCTTTTGAAAAAAGATTAGTTGGATAGCAAGGCTCTACTTTAAATCAAGCTGGAAGAACCACAATGATGAAAGTTGTGTTGAACTCAGTGTCTATGTACCAAATGAGCACTTTCAAAATTCCTAAGAAGCTCACAAAAAAGTTGGACTCTTTACAAAGATAATTTTGGTAGGGATATAAAACCAATAAAGGAGCTAACCTAATTGCTTGGAAGAATCTTTGTCTTTCTAAAGATCTTGGAGGTCTAGCTTTCAGATATCTAGAGATGTTAAACCATGCTTTACTCACTAAACTTGTTCGGAGAATCTTTTTTAAGTCTGATCAGTTATGGGTTCAAGTGCTTACATCTAAATACTTCAAAAATGAGGATTTCCTGCATATAAATACAAAAAAAAAGTAATTCTTCTTGGGTCTGGAGGGGCATTGAGCTTGGTCTATCTATTCTACAACAAAATTATTGTATGGAGGTCAACAATGGTAAAGCCATTAAAATTTGGGCAAATATATGGGTAATTGGTATGAATTTTAGAGTCACTCATTTACAACCAGAATATGTGCAGTATGTTTCTATAAGTGAATTGATTGTTCCTAACACCAACAGCTGGAATGTTTCTTTGCTTAACACCTTGTTCAATTATGAAGTTATGGAAAAAAATAAAAAGAGTGCAAGTCTCCATTCAAGAGGAAGATATCATTAGATGGAATCCAAGCAAAGGTGGTGTCTTCTCTGTCAAAAGTGCCTATAATAAACTGACAGAAAGAAGAGTTCAAAATCAGGTAGCAGTTAGTACAATTCCAAGCACAGTTTGGAAAGCTCTTTGGAAAATGAAGCTGCCACATAGAGTTAAACTATTCACATGGAAGTGTCTTAAAGACATAGCCCTACCAGGCAAAGACTATCCCAGTTCAACAGGACCATTGAATCTCATTGTTGTATATGTAATTCTGAGGAAGAGATACTTTATCATTTATTAATTAGTTGCAGTCATGCCAAAGCAGTGTGGAGGTCTCTTAATGTCAATATTGATCAAATAATTAATCATTGTCAGGCTGTCAAAGATTGGGTTTTGTCTTGGTTTTTAGATGTTGAAAATGCAGGTGTAGTCGAGCTCAACAACTGGAGATCAACTCTTACGGTGGGATGCTAGATTATATGGAAAGAGAGATGTGAATGCGTCTTTTAGGATAAATCTATCAATCCTGCAAGCATTGTAGCTAGAATTAACTTTCACTTGCTAAATTTCAATCACTCTGAATATCCTAGTACTAGTTCTACATCTTTTAGTTTACAACACAATAGTGGAACATATGGTTGTAACCAAAATTATCATGAAGTAGTTAGAATATATGTTGATGCTTCGTTTGATCTATTAACTAATGATTGTGGCACTGGTATGGTGCTTTGTAAACATGCAGGTGAATATGGAGGTATTAAAGGAACCTATGCAACTGGAGTAATGGACTCACATGCGGGAGAATGCATGGTACCATCACTTCCTGGTCAATGCGAGGATGGATACAAAGAGAAGGAAGCAACATCCGCTTCGAGCCCAACCTATGTTCTTCTGCGCCTTGAATCTCGCCTGTCTCAAGAGCCTACTCCTGATCCTGCAGTTGGAGGCGCTGAAATGGGTCCAAATGTAAATTATTAGCGAAGTTCATATGATAGCAGATGCATAACTGGTGGTGAAATCTATTACTATGGATTCCTTATTTTGTTAGTTGGGTGAAGAGGAAGTTTATTCAGCAAATAACCTATGTTAAATAAATAGAGAGGGTAATCTTCTAGCAGATACCATCTCTAAAAGGGTGAGAAGTGAAAAACGGGTAATTGAGAAGTATAGTATTTTTACTCCTTGGACTGATGATCTTTCGTGTAGGCATAATATGCCAAAACCTCATTAGCTAATTCAATAAATTTTCTTGTTCATCTTAAAAAAAAAAAGTTGGTCGTACATAGGCAATAGCTGATGTTGCCGTCATGAAAATGGATGAACAATATGACTGCCGGGTATCGATAACCGAAGTAAGTTATATTGCAGGCTTTCTGGCTGAAGCATTGGTTATAGGTCACACTTTTGGTTCCATGGAGGTTTATTTGCATCAATGGACACAGTGGATGTTGATGTACTAACACTTAGAAGCCAGTCTAGCATCACCTAGAAAACGAAACTCAAGGAAATCTAATGCTGGGCTACATGCTCTCCTCTAGATTTCTGCAGCCAAACACGGTCATTTTTTCAAGTACGCAGTCTTTACCGTGGCCCTTGTCTAGATGAACAAGTTACAAGATATTACCAAAAAAGCTTGATAGTAGTAGGATTTGACATTTGAGGGTCTTTCTTTATCTATCTCTTCGATTCCGTATTCTGTAATTTGTTAACCAAAGGTTTTTCACTTGCACAAGCGCCCTAAATCAGTATATTTTAATTACCCCAACAACACCTCTATTTACATGAAACTAAAATGTAGTACAAAAATGAGTGGAAACAACGAACAAAGAAAGTATGGAGTAACTGTATAGAGTCTATAGACTATAGAATATTACACATCTTTATATTTAGTAGTTTTGGAGAAAGAGAGAGGCACATGAAGCTATAGAAAATATTCAGAAGAAAAAATGGTTGCAAGCTTGTTATGTAACCCTATGTATGACAACAACACAACACAGTATATATGTCACAACAAAATTCATGTACATTCAACCGTGGACAGGAAGTTTGTGTATATGGTTGGAATTTTTCGTTTCTTGAATTGAATTATCGACCACTAATTTCAGATATTTGTGAAAACATAACCGTTCCAGAATGTTCATCAACTGCTGCATTAACTTGAGGAGGGTTTCCTCTTCTCATTTCTTCTTCTGTGGCTAAAGGATGAGGTGGATCATCTATCAAAGATGGTGAAGCACATGGCTCAACAGCAGCTCTATTTTCTTCTTCAGCATTTTATCGTAAAAATAATTCCTGTAATTGTAAAGCATACTCCAAATTCCATAAAACATCTCCCATAAAAGGTCTATCAATTCCGTATTCGGCGCTAAACATTTCTCAGCTGCTTCAGCAAACTTTTTCATGGATTCAGGATTGATTGCATTTGCTATAACAGGATCAACAATCTTATCAAGCAAACCTTTCCTTTTCCATTGCATTGCCCATTCAGCTAAGTTAACTTGTTCCCTTGGAAGCTGGGGATTAATTGCTGGTCTTGCACATAAGACTTCGAATAATACAGCACCAAACGAATAAACATAGGATTCATCTGTAAGTTGTTGTCTTCTGGAGTATTCAGGATCTAAGTACCCGAAACTTCCTTTAACCGCTGTACTTACATGCCCTTGTTCCATTGTCGGTGCATTTCTCGATAAACCAAAGTCGGACATTTTAGCGAATGAAAAATGTTAGTTGTTTTTGTTGGAGAATTTTTTTAAATATTTTGTTTTTAGTCTCGGTAGAAATGGATCTTAGAACATAAGGGTCACTAAAAACGCTGGCTCATTTTCACTAATTGTGAATGAAATCTTTAGTCTCACATAGAAGAAACTAAAGATATTGCATTTTTATATTACTAAGAAAGTTGCATCTAAGAGTGATTATTTGGGTCAACACATTTTTGTGTGGGGAGAGGACTTGGCAATAGGCTAGTTGGTGCAACCACATATTTCACACACGCACGCTGACGTCGGGCTCGGGTGTGGGTTTGGGTCAACCAAGACTTATTTTTTTGGACAAAATACTTTTGAATTATTTCCTTAACGAATTTAAAATCAAATTAAATTTGTCTTTAACGTGGGGGCGTCTGACCCGTCAGAAAATGGTTTTTTTACCAATTTTATTTTTCTACTGCAATACAATGTCGACATTTTCTGGCCTTTTTCTTTACAACATTATACAAATTATGTCAGACATTCTGCCTATAAAAGCAAATTGAATTCTCCATTCCAACCATCCCAGAGCAGGCTATTATCCCTGACTCTTTTCCCTTCTTTTTGTTTTACTTGCGCATTTGCTTATTTATTTCTTTCTTTCATCTTGTTGTTGAGTTCGTTTGAGTTGGCAAGTATTGTAGTGCTATACAATACTTGTATCAGACAGTTTTATCCTGGACACAATTTCACCGTTGGGTGTTTAAGGCGTACCGATAAACAGTTGTATTAAGGACAGTTTGATGATCAAATGATTGTGCCCTCAAATCAATGTTTAAATTTCAAAAAAGTTATTTAATATTAACATCATTTGTTTTCAGTATTTTATCATTGCAGAACCAACAGTTTTTACGTACCCCTAGAGCTGCACCAGTTCGAAGATAATGTAATCCACGAGCTGATCCAATGTATATTTCTAGTCTTTGTTTCCACGAAAGTGGTGTTAAGTCCCTCCCATACAGATGATCTCTTAACGGACCGTTAGACATGTACTCGTAAACTAGTATCATCTCTGAATTCTCGTCACAGTAACCAATTAAAGACACCAAATGACGATGACGGAGTTTTGATAACATTTGAATCTCTGTTTGAAATTCTGTAATACCTGTAACGTTCAAAAATCGCAAATGTTAATCAGATGCAAGAATGCAGGTAACTATGTATAAGATGCCTAGTGCACAACTAATCTCATCGATGCTGTACAAGTACATACCTTGTTCAGATTGTGGGTTCCCACGTTTAACGGCGACTTTGATACCATCATCAAGATCGCCAATATAGACATTACCGAATCCACCAACACCAATAACCGCGTTTTGATCGAAGTTCTTAGTTGCTTCCTGTAACTCGGCAAATGAAAAATAAATATCTGCCGAAACCCATGGTTGAGGAGTAAAAATTGTACCCACTCTTAGTATTGGATCCAATGGAGTGTTTGCTAGTCATGAAGGTTGAGTTTCCTGCATGGAGAGGAAGCAACCATGAAGAGAAACTTTTGCTTCTTTCCCAGTCATGAGGTCTCTTGTACCACTTGAGAACCATTGCACCAAGACCAACAAATGCTCCGAACATCAACCCAAATCCAACTGCTGCAACCGTCTTACGCGTAGAATCATTTTTGGCACAATGAACACCGAATTCACCATCAAAACTTCCAACTGAATTGCTCATTTTAAAAACTTCTACACCATTGATAATCGCATTGATAGCACCTGTGCTTTGCTTTAAAGGACCAATTTCAATTCGAAGCATATCGGATAAATCGGAAGCATTTGCGACGAAATCTCTGAAATAAGGAGTGGCTAAATCTTCCACCAAGCTAGATAAATCCAATCCGGAAATCGCCATATACCCAAGTAACATTGAAATTATGATGAGACAGACGAGAATCTGCCATCTCTACGGCAGTCGAATAAATCCAGTTCGGCGCAATCAATGGAGAAACTTCTGCTGGGTATTTAATGATACCAGGAGATACAGAAACAGTTTAGCCAAAGCTCTAGCTTTCAAATATGGTGTATCAGGATCCCAGGAACGACCTAATGTATCATTTGACGGTGCAATTTTAGGACCACCCATGTTAAGACGGTAAACGGTTTGATAAGATTTCGTCGAAAGACCTGAATAATCTCCAATAGGAATTAACGTAGAACCTAAATCAGAAATTAGAATATCAGGTGCAGAAACAACTTCAATGGCATTAATGTATGCAATAGAATTCTTCATTGGTGAAAAATGTATATTAAACTGTTCCTTAGTAACATTAACAATGTATTCCTTCATTGCCCATTGTGTAGAATTGTCAGTACAAAAACTATGTAGAAGAACTAATTCATCAGTTGCAACAGAAAATGAAGATTTTGTTAAGTCGAATTCGGAATTGTTCATCGGGAAGAAATGTAAACGAATCCAATGCCAACCAGGTCTTGACATTGTAAAACTATATGTTGTCTCTTCTGTAAATACTCTAGCTGTTAAATATATTGGTGATGGTACATTGTCATTTGAAGGTACTGAAATTTGTTTAACGTCTTTTGCGGAAACGTAACTCGATGACTGCGCATCTGATTTGAAAATTCTTCCGTCAGGTGAGGTAGGTACATTCGTTGCTCCACAATCAATCAAGAAATTATCAGCTGGGGTAAATGTTTGTGGGGGTGGACCAGAAACAGGTTGAGCTGATGAACCAATGGTTGTTGTTGTTATAATGATGAAGAAGATACAGAGAAGAACCGAAAGGAACAACTCCATTGATCGAAGTCGATCATTCATGGTTATGAGGTCCTCTCGGTTTCTCTTCTGAACTCCAGCTTTTTTGAAGTTTTATGACAATAAAAAAAAATCAAGCAAAAGGCTAATTCAGTTTTAAGCTTGAAAGTTTTAAGGGATAAATGTAAAATTACCCCTAAAATGCATGTCATGTCGGGAAAATGTCCCGTAAAAAAAGTTATGGAAAAATATCATATCATTACATTTTCCATCATGTGCCGTTAAATGGTCAAACTATACACACTTGACCTTATACATGTGTGAACCTTAAGACGAGATTACCTTTATTTTTAGATTTCGTCACGTCTCCTAGGGTTAGATTTGGACGGCTAAATGGTAATCTCGTCTTAAGGCCCACACATGTATAAGGTCAAATGTGCACAGTTTAACCGTTTAACGACACATGGATGAAAAATGTAACGATAAGACATTTTTCTATAACTTATTTTTTATATGACATTTTTCCGACAACGCATACATTTTTAAGGTGTTTTTCCAATTGTCCTAAGTTTTAAGGTAGTCATTTTGTTGTTAGTTGGGTGTGCGTGTATTTTCCCTAAATTTTCCTTTTTGTTGGAATTGTTTATTCCTAATCTACACTTAAACATAGTACACAAAGTTGTGGGTAATTTGGTAATATTTTTGTTTTGTTTCGGCTCTTTTGATTAGGATGGGTGTAGTTGTGAATCTGGATTGGTAAGAAAGGATGTGATTACAGGGTGGAGAGAGATTTGTGGGGTCCATTAACAGAGAATTAATTATGAGCGTCTGACGTAAGTCGTATCATTTTCCTTCTAAATTTGACTGGTCAGACCCAGAGCTTGTTAGTTGTGTTTGAAGTGGTCAAATACATATTGTTCATTTGTTCGCTGCATTGTGACAAGCAGAAAGCTGGATTTACTTCATGAACGGGGCAGTGGGATGATAACCCGGTAATGGGACCGAAAACACTAATAGGCTGTTTTGATGTCATCAAAGAAATTATTTTTTGATTTCTGAAAATAAGAGAATTATAAATTAATTTAAATATATAATTTTAGATTATTTTTTTTTAAAAAAAAGAGTTAATTTTTTGTAAAATAAAATATTTTTACTCTAACTTCTAAAATTAATTTTTACTTCTAGAATTCAAACAGCCTCTATATGTGACCAATAAAGGGTATCCAAATATAGACTTATAAATATAATGATTTATAGTACCCAGAAAGGATCTACCGTTCCTTCAAAAAATCCACCATTTCCAATCATAGGATTAAAACGTGTCTATCTCATTAGTCCATGTTTACCTCTAGAAAAGTCGATAATGGGGCTATGCAGTCCAAACAAGTTATACAATATAAAAAATTGGGGCATTTGTTTGAATAACCAATTTTGTCAGCATATCGTGACCTGTTGATATGGAACATTCCTAAAATTCTAAAGTCCAAGTAAAAAGTGAAAATTTGATAAGATTATGATATAAACTACATGTATATTCTTTAAACCAAAAACCTAGCATCTCTTTCTGACTCGGTGTCACTCTGCACAAAATAAATTATCTACGTAACTTAACAAATATAGTGATAAACATGGTCCAATCAAGCTAAGGTGGTTTGACATACCATTTCCGTCAGTGTATCGTGACCTGTTGATATGGAACATTCCTAAAATTTTAAAGTCGGAGTAAAAAATGAAAACTTGGTAAGAATTATGACATAAACTGCAGGTATTTTCTTTAAGCAAAAAAACCTAGCATCTCTTTATGAATGGGTATCAATCTGCATAACAAATATAATGATAAACATTGTTCGGCTTACAAGGTTGGATATTAGATCCCTAAAGAATGAAGTAAGCCTTGTAATCTGCGTGTCTCGTCAAGCCAATTTTTCACGAAGATTTAATCAGGTTTTGGGATTGCTTAGCTAGCTAGGTGGTTGGTTTTCATCCAAGTAAAATTAATTCAAGTTATTCTTTCACAAATATAGATTAAAGTATAGTAGTGTTTATGGGACGAATTGAAAGGTAATTTAGGAAAAAGTAGGGTGAACATGTGATAATTCATCAGTCCTTAAACATTTTTACTGTTGAGGTACTTTATTTAGATTCGAGAGATCAACATGTACAATCCTGGCCTAAACCAAGCAATGGTCATTTCATTCTTGCTTCAGTCACAAAGGAGAAGGAGAATGGTTGGTCTTAGGGAGGGAAGCAAGAGAAGGTTTATGTCAGAGTATCAATATTTGTAGGATGTAATGGATGTGAATAACTACGAACAATGCTCTGTATGAGAAAGTTGATTGATCGAGTTGATATTAGACTTGTCTCAGAGTTCGACTTATAATTTCTGGTTCAATTCATACTTCTTGTTGTTCAATGCCAACTTGTCTTTTGGTTCAATAAATTGAGAAATCTATTTATATCATAGCTATTGTAACCACCTCTTATCTGGAAGAAAGTGTCGAGGGTTGAGTAGTGGCGAAGTGGAGAAGGTGGAGAAGGTGTCGATAACTGCTCTCCGCTTCGATTAATGCTGATAGCCAGTTACTCAACTTACCGCTCCTCATCTACTCAATTGTTGATCGAACTTTCCAGAATTTCTCTTTAGTGGGTGCACTGCTGCACCACATGTCGTAGACCGCCAGACCAATACCCTAGTGAATATCCCCCCATTTTGACATTTTATGTCTCGCGTAAATTTTTTAGTATTGAGGACTCCTAATAGTGTTAAGTCGAATGAGACTTACTTAGTCTTTTGAATGAAGACTTGTCTTGCTTGACTAGGCTGATGAGTCTTGATAGACTAAAGACAAAACAAATATGTATTTATTTGTGTATAAAGAGCAGTATGTCCAACTTAGTCAATTTTGCATTGGCATGCTTGTTTTATAAGAAAATAAGTGTGTGATGTTGAGCATGAGAAAATGTACGTGAGGCTACATAAGAAAATATATGTATGAAAGCCACATATAAAAAAACATACGTATGAGGCCACACATGAAAATATATGCGTGAGAGGCCACATATATGAGTGAGGCCTATTATAACTTTTGATGAGCAAATTAGGGTTTTGAATCTTTTATGCTAAGAGGCACAAGTTCAGAGTAGAATAATCGAAACGCAGGTAAGACATTCACGTTAAAAAGAAGAGCATAAAGCCAAGTTTTGTCCAAGAGGCAAGAAGCTCACGTTTTTTACTCTTTGTACGAAGCCTCACACGTTAAGGGTAAAATAGTAAAACGCCAAATTTGACCATAAGCAAGAAGTTCATATTTTTACTCTTTGTACAAAGCCTCACACATTAAGGGTAAAAGAGTAAAACACCAAATTTGACCAGAACCAAGAAGCTCACGTTTTTACTATTTGTACAAAGCCTCACACGTTGAGGGTAATAGAGTAAAACGCCAAATTTGACCAGAAGCAAGAAGCTCACATTTTTACTCTTTGTATGAAGCCTCACACGTTGAGAGTAAAGGAGTAAAAATACCAAATTTGGCAAGAAGCAAGCCGTCCATGTTTAGTCTTTGAGCAAATTCATACGAGTTTTGCCTAGGAACAAACGCACGAGCTTAGCTTTTAGCTAAGGCGTACATGTTGGGGTCAAGAAGAGCTTCCCTTTTTCAAATTAGGGTTTGAAAGTATTAATTAGGGTTTGAACTTTGATCATTTGAGACACTTATAAGCTTTGCAAACTTATTTTAAGTGTTTCAAAAACCCTAACTTGAATTCTTTTCACCAATTCACATCAATTGTTCCTTTAAGCAAGGATTAATGTGACTGAGGTTGGGTTTTTAGCTAGTAGAAGCTATGAAATTGTGTTTGTCACAATTTTGACTTTGAATTTAAGCACAGTTGTGGTACTTTAATCGAATAAATTTCATATATAATCTTCTATATAAAGTTATATAAGTATTTAGTAGGTCAATATTGCTCAGTTGAGCGTGAATATCAACATGGGTAATTTTTGGGAATCCAACTGTGGAATATAGCACCAAAATAATACTCAAATTGCTCTATACTAGTGGGCAATCCATTTAGGAGCTTGAGATTTTATGTAAAAATCATAAAACATTTAGGAATATTGTAGTAGCATCAGTGTTGTTCCGATGATTTTCTACAGTGATGAGTATTTATTTAATTCATCAATTTTGATCATATATGTAGTTGGCCATACATATAGAGAGAAGTCAGGGATAAGCACCTGAGAGAGGGCAAAAATGAGAACCTGCTTAAGAATTCGTTTGTAAAATTTTAAAGTTTAGTATTTTTCAGACCCGAGTCTTGAGAGATAATTTACTGTTTTCTCCTTGTCGAAAACCCACCATCTACATTAAGTCCCCTGCTTAGCACGGAACGAGTAATGTTGCGTGGTAAGCACTAGATGGTGGCATGTCAAAATGAAAAATAAAACGAAATATAAATGGATAGTTCAAAGATTAGATATTACCAAAGGAGTAGTAATCGCCTTACACTTTTGAATAAGCAAGCTAGATGGATATGTTGGATGAATAAATAATGATCCATAGCAAGGCTAGGAATTGCTCAAACAAGCATAGCTTGATAATAGACATATGGACACGACTCGATGTTGAGATGGATAAGCATGTCTAAGTCCGAGTTGAATGAACACGTCTTGACTGTAGAAGACCTTGAACAAAGCTGGTACAGACAGGTTGAGAGAAGCTAGGTCGGACAAGTGGAGCAAAGCTAGGAGAACAAGCTGGGATCCATCCCTTCTTAAACTCAAAATAATTGTTTGACGTAAAAGGAAAACTTATTTTCTTTTGCCCCTCCATTCTTCTACACCGGTCACAGGGAAGCCCTCTTCTCTTCTTCATATTTTCACCCTTTTTTAATCATTGCAGCTTCAACCGACCATTGATAAGCAAGGTTAGCTCCACTTTATCTCTTTTACATGAGTATACAACTCTAGATTGAGTTTATGTACATATATTTCTCAAAAGAACTTTTCATATGCCTGTTTGAATCAATGAACTCCCTAAACCCTAGTTTTTCTTGTGAAAACTCTTTAATTTTCTTGTATTTGCGTAAGAACATTAACTTCAATGATAAGTCAAATCCATATCAATGTTTGCTATAATTCTTGCATATTTTACTTGTTATTACGTTTTTCTTCTTTCTTATGTTTTATATTAGGTTAATCATCCCAATAAAAGTGGAAGTGGTTACAAAAGATCTAATAAGTGAAGTACTCCAAGTATTTAAGCATCCCAAGGCTAAAGAAGAAGACAGGAGTTCATTGCGATATGAAATAAACAAGGAAATTGAGTTATATAAGTGAAGAAGGGACAAAGACAAGGTTTATATCATTCAAATACATTATTTCTTATCATCGTATTGAAGAGAATGGAAAGACGAAGCCAATGCAAAAAGAATGTGGTCATTTGGACATCAGACGAAGAAGTTATGAGCAAAACAAGATAGAATTGAAGATTTAGTTCACAGACCGTAGAGGTTTGCAAACCTTACCAATATGAAATCGTAAACTAAAAAACACTTCTGAATTTGTAAATTAAAAGGGTTTGCAAACACGGTTTGCAAATCCTGCTCAACTATTTTTTCCAAACCGTAACTGGGATAGTTTGGCACGCATTTGGACTTCTAAAACAAGGAAACACAGTCCGGAAGGATTCTAAACCCTAGAAAGAGAGGATACTTGAGGGCCAAGTGTTGATGGTGGATTTTTGATAAAGAGGAAAATTATAATATTGCCTCTTCTTAGATGCAGAAGCATGAAATAAATATGTACAAATTTATGAGCCGGCATCATAATTACGGATATGTATTTCTATTTTACATTCCACAAGAGAATTAAGAATGCATATTCATCTCATAACTACAATAGCTATGTAGCTCTTTATATATATTTATGCACTTTCACAATTTCAGGGCATTACCTAGATAAACCCTCGTTATTTCATGTGCATCCATATAAACTATCTATATTGATCAGAACACGCTGATTATACAAAGTTATGAACATTCAGAATAGAGGCCATGCCACATCTGAATAAAAAAGTTTATTAGATGCATACCATCTAAATTACAGAGTCGCATCAAACATTATCTCAAGTTGCAAACTTTCACAGTTGAATCTCTTGAAAATGTTCTGCATGCACTATATAAAGGTTAAACATAAATGCTAACACTAAATCTCGACTGAGAAACCCCAAAATAGGCCATAAATATGGCCACAACATTAATGGATGCCAAAGCTAGTGGTGCACAGGTAATAACCATGGAACTAGCAAGTGCAAACCCTAGCCACACTCCCAACACCGATAAGTAGCACACACATGTGCCAAATGGCTAGAAAAAAGCCCAAAAGTCAAAAAGTCAACAAAGCTAACAAAGTACGCATCAATCAAACGCTAGAAGTGTTAGCGCTAGCGCTAATGATTGGCACTGCTAACAACCCGCTGGCACTGCTAACACCCATTTTCCCTATTTTTCTTCATTCTCTTCACCCGTGCTAGTGTTATCTCTTCACGCCTGCTTACGCTAGCTCATGCCAACATTATCCTTCGCTCACGAATTATTCATGTGTTTTGAGTCCATAACTCCACCAATTCATACGAGAAATCAAATCATATTACATAGGGGGATTATTTATGGGGTTTTGGTCTGGCGGTTACAGCAACATGTGGCGTGGTAACACCCCATAATATGAAAGTTACAAAATAGTGGTGATGGTTGTAGAATTTAAGTAGATAATAGAATCTAGAAACTTCCAAGGATAATGGGTGGTTACACCATTACCCCCATAATCCCCATTACTCCGATAATCCCCATTACTCTATCTCTTCACTATCTCCACTACTTTACAAGGAAAAGTGTGTGATATCAACTACTATAAATAGGCTACTTAGCCCATTTCAGAAAGATAACAAGCTTAGCATTCTCTCAAGCTCTGTTATTTTCTCAACAGTTTTACGTCTCTACACACAATTCAAGACACAAATTCCTTTAACTTTCTTTGCTTTCCTCCCATAAAATCAACCTATTTTCTCTCCTTATGACCGAAGAAGGGAGAAACGACTACTATCGTGGTTTAGGCTTGCCCTGTACGATTTTGATTCCCGAATCTAAAGAAAGTACTTCTACAGTATATTGTTTTTCCTAGAATCAATTTTTAGGTATTAACAATTGGCGACCACAGTGGGAGATCAATCTCTCGGTCACAAAATCAGGTTATTCAACCGTTTGAAAATAAGGTGGATCTTATATCTAGTTCAAAGTTAACTCTAATGTTCGGGTACTCAACCGGAACAGTCTCCATCATATCAGCATTTTGTACAACGACACCACTCAGAGTGATTTCTCCAACCATCGCCTCAGAGAGAGCTTGCTCATGATTTTTTAGTCGGAAAAGTCAGGTCACCAGCGTCACGGATCATGTTAATCTTCAATCTTTCATCTACAACTCCATCTCTCTGTTTTTGTTCGCCCCCCTAAAAACAGAGGCATTATAAATATAATGAGTTAAAATATCTCAAGCACAAGGGATTCAAGCACAAATCATGAAGTTCATAAAATATGTTCATTATCAATCTAAAAATTCATTAAAAAGTATTTTGGGTCACGGCATATGGTTTAGAAAGGTTGCAGGCCGTTTTGTAAAAACGTTGTCAGAAACGTTTTTACGCTACCCTCTGGAAGAACTGAAACTTGCGCTAATTGGTGAGGAATTTGAGGGTGAATTATACAAAATGATTCGTATGGATGTCTAATACAACATACTAAAAGAGAACGTCAATCGGTTGAACGAGCTATAAATGACAGCCGAAACGCTCGACTACATGACAGTTGAAAACCTACAGAATTCTGCCCGAAAAGTTCTGGACTCTCGGTGTCAGGTCCTTTTCACCAACAAACGGACTCCAAATCCAGAAATTATTTTTTGAAAAATTATCCCTTCCTCTTAGATAAAGAATGAGAGGTCAACCACCTCATTCCGACTCCGGAAGAAAATTATGCGGTCGTTACGACAAAAAGACCTGAATCTAATTTTTTTAATTAATTTTTAATTGATTTATGATTTTTCTTAATTAGTTGTGATTTTGTTTGATGGTGTATGCTAGGACTTAAGAGATTTTGATGCGCCAAGCTTGTGATTTACAATTGATATTTTAGAAATCTGCTTTTGGTAAAGAAATAGAGTTAATAAAAGAGCTATAATTGTTAAAGAATCATTGTAGAAATCATTTAGAAGTGATTTTGGTGGAATCCTGAGTTCCAGTTCTTTCCAATATTACAAATCCAAATCAGAGAATAATTTTCTTTTCCGGTCAGCCCAATGAGTTTTCGGCTTGTTTTCCGACATGAAACACTCCTTTTGACGTGTTTCATCTAGTTTTAATTGTTTTTTCACGTATATATCTCGAAACAAACTTTAATTCCATAAAACTCGGCTTCCCAACTCTATCAGAATAAATCTTCACACGTCAAGAATTTCCCGCCATTTTGCATTTTCAAATCAAAGAGAAAAGGTGCCCTGAACCAAGAGTGGGGTTCCTTTATCAACTTCATAGGTGCCTTTAGTAATTTTCTGGGTGCCTTTATCAATTTTTGAGCCGATTTTTCCGTAAATATTTATTTCTCAAAAACACCTACAAACACATAAAATACCAAAATAAGTACTAAATGGGCATTAACAATATAGATAATTGAGGACAAATAAGATACAAAAATATATCTATCACTTTGCTCATCTATTAGTGTATTAAAAGCTTATGTTCTAGACTGATAATTAAGGCAAGATAAACATGAACTCACGTAAAATTGCAAGATAAATTTTTGCACAACTTTGATAGTCTAGATAGGTTAGGAATTAATAGTATAATTAGGAGGGTGGTATAACTTTGATGAAATACTTCCAACATACATCTTTTGTTATAAAAAACTTTATTGTAAGAATTTACATCATGAACGAGCTAAGCTCTTTACTATCTTAGTTTTGCTCAAATTATTTGATTTTCTTAGATCCAAATCGACTACACGCAGAATTTATTGGGATGGTAATCACCTAATTAGTCTTACAGCTTAGTACTTCAGTATTTATCCTGTTTTAAAAGTTTTATTTTGGATTATCAAATTTTCAAACATATAACTTTTTGTTCTCGTGTTTGTTTCTTATTCCACGGAGAGATTCTGTTAGTATAGGAATTCATGTAAATATTTTTTATCCAAAGGACCAAAGCCAAGTCTTAAAAAAGCTCACCTTCCAGTAGTTATAGGTATAAAAATTTAAATAGATAGTGATTTGTGACTAATTGTGGTTGATAATTGTTAGTCAAAGTGGGGATGTACCTACTACATTTGTGTATGCACAACATATAAAAATAGGAGACCACACTGACTGTTGAGTATCTATCCCTCTTTAACTGTTGAGTACAACAAATACGTGTTACTGATTCATTATAATTTCTTCTCCCCCGACACATGTTTTTCAAAAAAAATTAACAAAATCCCTAAAGCAGACGTTGAAGAACTTTCTATTTGGATCACTTTTTTGTGTTATGTGATTCTAAGCAAGACTTCATATCAATCAGTCACGTTAATTCTTTGAGAAAAAATTCTTATTCAAAAAAGTAGACACATTTAAGTCGTGACAGGAGAAGGACAATATCAGTTGGTGATAGGTGTAGCCCAGAGCAAAGCTAGGCACGAGTAAACGGGGAAATTTTATCTCTATTTTTTATATAATAATCTTTAAGTTTATTCTTTTTATTTATTGTTTGCTTAACACTTTTTTTTTTTTGTCTCCCCTCTTATTTGGTTTCGCCACATGTATATATTGCACGATCACCATTATGAATAAACTACATAAGCTAATATCTGGCAGATCATGAACCTGAACAATCAGTTGAATTTTCCTTTGGATGTGAGAGTTCGCAAATTACATTTTAATTAGTAGCGGAATTTGTTGACCTAATACTTATAATTAACTCTTTTTTTAACTTTTTGTGAAATGTAATTTGCACTATAAATACATGTATTCTCTTTCCATTCATCCACTGTGTATATGCGTTGTATATAATGTTGTGAAATGGTAGCTACACATAAAAATAATACTGAATTTTGATAAAATGAAAATTCAGTTAACTTTCTTTTTATGAAAATTCAATACTATTTTGATGTTTGGATTGCTTTGGTTTGTTACTGTTGTACATGTTGAATCTGAAACAACAGAGATAAATACATCCCAAAATCATGTGTCCACTGAAAGAGAAAGGAATAGCATTCGCTATAGAAATCGTCAAGAAAACATGACAACTGAGGAGAAATTGCTACAAAATGAGCGCAAGCGAAATCAGAGTAGAGCGTATAAAATGCTACACCTGAAGTTATGTGAAACTGTTGAGTGATGTATGTTTGATACATTAATTTTAAACGAATTTTTTATTATTATTTATTGTTGGTATACTATAGATAGATATTTTTATTGTTGTCATTTAATATAGTGTAATCGAGAAGTAGGTTTGATTGTACATCTTTTTGATATATCTAAGGCATCCTCCGGATAATTCAAATCGAAGCAATTGGATGTCCGACTCGGGCCTTGATTCGATTGATTTAATCAACAAATGGCGACGCCTTCTATTTCTTGCTATCTTTGAGGAACTTTTCTTTGTGATTCCTATACCTCGATCTTTTGCCCTTATGTCAACGAACTTCCTCTAATATTTAATTGTCTTTATATTGCGAAAGAGCAGGCAAAGGTCGACAAAGCTACTTTATTTGAATCTCCCTCCTAAGACTCTGCAGCATCCGGAACCTGCTTCTACTTCTACTTCCCATAAGGTCACTTCTTGAAATTCTAACTACTGTCTCTCGTAGCAACCTTAGACTTCGCCTGAATGCGTCTTTCCTCTCCCCAATGTCGAGCCCTAAAAGTCCTTGTGTGTCGGAAAAGGGAGCATAGTTCCGATCTTAGGGTTACAATGGAAAAATAGAGGTTTATGTAAGGCCCTGAACGATAACCGGTCAGCGGATCTGCTCCTACAAAAAGAGAGAAAACGAAGAATCAACCCGCTGGCTGTCGGTCACATTAAGCTTTTAAGACGGTGTACACAGCTAAACGCGAGCTGAAGCATTTTTTGTCCCTTTCGTCCAGTGGTTAGGACATCGTCTTTTCATGTCGAAGACACGGTTCGATTCTCGTAAGGGATATGTACTCATCCCCGGCCGGCGGTTTCATTGCTGAGTGATCGCTTTTATAATTTGCTTGCGAGAACTTGACTTCATCTCTTTATAAATGAGTTTCTTGCTGTTACTACCTCGACCTGAACCCCACCTGAATTCCATGAATCTTTCGGGACCGTGGAACTGGATTGCGAGACTCTTCTATTATATGACATTACTTATATGGGCTATCTATCATTGGGACTGCAAGCTTGTCAGAGTAGGAATCCCATGGGGGTGGTGAAGGAAGGGCCCCAATTGGTAGAAAACAACCACAACCCCTTGGGGTTATCCTGCGCTTGGAAGAAGAAGTAGAAAAACGAATAAATATAGTGATAGTTTGATTCTTCGTCGACGTACTAAATAGGAGAGAAAATCGAGAATATGTTTCTTCTTTACAAAAGAAAAAAAGATAGGAGTAATTAGCTGTGACACGTTCACTAAAAAAAATCCTTTTGTTGCTAATCATTTATTAGCAAAAATTAAAAAGTAGCCTGCTTCTATTATATATTTTTAAAAAAAGTATAGCATATAACAAAACAAACAGAAAACGCTACTGCAGCTGTCTAATTTCTCTTTTATTTTCAGGGGGAACAAACTAAATCTTTGCTTCTTCTCGATTTACCACTGCTACTTCTGTTGACTCTACATTTTTAAGAAAACCGGAAAAAGATGGGCGCGAAGTTGCTCAACTGAAAGGGTAAGATTGTACGAGTGGATGTCCTTTATGCAATCACTTCCAATGTGATTGGCAACCGCCCCGCTACTTGTGGATAGGCGCAGAAAGATTTTTCTTGGCCCATATGAGAAGCTTGGGAGACCCTCTACTGTAACCTTTGCCTGGCGTGTGATTCGTTGGGGCATGAACTTTTACCTCATTTTTTCTAGGAAAGAAATTGAATGGAGTGAATAGAGATTTTTTTTTTTTTATTCGCCATTCGGGGTGCCTTTGTGTATCTTGGTGTTCCTAACCGTCCACTCATTTTTGCTCGATCCCCGGTATGGTAATACATACAATATAATAGAATAGTTAAAACAAAACTCCAGCCAGTTGATCTTTTCTACCCGCTTCAAACCGTGATGACTAATCAACCAACCTTGGGCTAATTTCTCTTTTTTTGTCAAATAACTTACAAATTTTCCGACTGCTCCATCTCAAAGGCATTTCCCTCCATGAACAGGGGCTTCACGGTATAAATTTAATTTAGTTCGATTACGTGCGTTTTAGCCTATACAAGAAAAATATGTATGCAAATGATTATTGTTTTTTGACATGCAACCCACGTGCACTCCACTTGTATTTTTAATAAATTTATTTTATTTTCTCCATATTGACTTGAATCTAATAAACTTTCATATAAAGTTAGTTTTATATCTATATAAATGTTCTAATTAAAAATTAAATCTACGAGAAATTTAAAAAATAAAAAATGCAAGTAAAACTAGGCGAAACCTTAACATTTTGAGTAAAGTTTGCAAAAAAAACAACGTATATTTGGGTATCCGGGGGTAATATCCGTTAGGACCCGAAAACTTATTGGTTCGTAACGGTTCTACCTGTCGGGTACTATTATTGTTAATGAGTCCAATCTTAGGACCCAGACCCGTAACTGATTCATCCGGTTTCAGGTAATTTGGTATCTATTGACAGTCCTACTCTTACTTTGTAGGATCTACTATTTGAGATGATTTTATCTTTAACGGGGGTCTAAAATCCTTTGTGTCATGAAAAAAATAAAATTTACACCTTCTATTAGAGCATCTCTAATAGTGGGTGCTAAAATCCTATGTGGAGGTCTTATTTAGACTCTTATTTGTGGGGTTTTATATATGTGGCAAAAATAAAAATGTTTTGCTCATGAACCATCTCCAATGGTGTGGGGTCTTATTTTTATAATTTGATTTATGGATAAAGAATAAATGTGATCTCCTTTTTCCTGTTGGTTTAGAAAATTTTATTTAAAATTAATAATTATAAAAATAGTTTAAAATATGACATAGAGGACATTCCGAAGGTCTAGATAAATTTTTTTCTAAGACCTTTGTATTTATTTTGACACTCCTCCTACTTTATAGGACCTACTGTTAGAGATGACTTTAATTCAAACAAAGGTCTAAAATCTTATGTATTATGAGAAAATAAAATTCTCTCCTTCTATTGGAGATATATTTTGAGTGGTCACCACTCGTACAATTCCTTTTCTCCCTTCGGTGAAAGAAGAGCACTGTCTCCGCATGGAATTAAAAAGATGAAAATTATTCCAATCATCTTCCATGCGATGTACTCTCCGGGTTATCAAGCATGCAAGCTTAAAGAGATTCTTGGCCCTAGCTATTTAGATTTACGGAACGACACATTTTAATTACTCATTTTGAATACTATATACACTAAATCAAAAATAAGATTTGTCTCGCAACGAAATACATTATAAAATTGTATAGTAATTAGTAAATGATGGTTTGGCATTACTTTTTGCCCCAATGGACGACAATAATCATCCCCATTTCGCCCTACAATTTCTGGTCGTACTAGTTGTGAAAATATAAGAGATTAGTTTTTCTTTGTTGTCTTTATTTTATGAAGGGTCTGGATCAAGTTCCTTCATTCGGCGGATTATCAGAAATGGAGGCAATGGCAGTGGGTTCTCAACCGGTTTTCATATCGTCGGATGCTTGTTATTTGCATTGGGAAAAGGAAGTTGGAAGAAAAAACTTGTTGTCCTTTCCATAGAACAAACTGAAGTAGATATTTTTATTCACTCTTTCGTATGTCAACTACTTCGCAATCCTCTATTTATCTGGGAGTCCAATTCAAACATGGAAAATCATCTCATCATATTTTTGAGCCTCTGCTCCAACGATTAGCCAGGAAAGCAAAAGGATGGATGGTAAAATATCTTATCCCTGCTGAAATGTTAGTTCTAATCAAAACCTCTTTAACTACTACTTCCAATCATATCATGCAAACTCAACTTCTTCTTATACATGTGCACAACAAAATAAATCGCATTATTAGGATTTTTTCTGGGGACATGATTCTTCAGTTAAGAAGTTTCATCCTCTAGGATGGGATAAGTTGACCAAACCCACCTCTCAAGGAGGGCTAGGCATAAGGAAAAGTGGTGCACATAAAAAAGCTTTACTCCTTAAAAGGGTTTGGAATTTGTATGATCAACCCCATTCCATCTGAACCGGACTATATTCTGAAACATATCTTAAACAACAACCAATTTTCCAAGATGACCTTCTCATTCCTTCTGTTCCAGTACTCAATGGAAGCAGTTGGTCACATTAGTCCCTTATTTCAAATCTTTTCTTTCCATCAAATTGGAAACGGTCTAACAACACCTATCCAAGCTAACTGGATTCTGCATTACCCAAGTTTAGATCAAGCACAATATCACCCAATCTAAACATTGGCGGATCTTATTGACCCCACATCTCGTAGCTGCTCACCTGATAAACTCTCACACCTCCCGCCTTATGCAGGCCGAAATATCATCAACATTCATCTCCCCAAAGACGACCACCCGGATACTCTTATCTGGTCACACTCGAAAACTGGAAAATATACTGCTGCATCTGGATACAAGTGCTTAACTTAAGATATTACTACCTCAAATTCAAACACATTTCCATCCACCAAATTTATGTGGACCTTACCGTGTCCACCAAAAATTCAACTTTTTTTTGTGGAAAGCAATCAACAAGGGTTTACCTACCTTGTCCATCCTTCACCACGTCGGCATCACAACCTCCAACCTATGCCCCCACTACAAATCTGCACCGGAAACAACTGATCACATACTTCTTCACTGTGCAAAGGCAATCTAACATGGAACACTCTACTCAACTGCCATTCAAATAACCAAACTCCCGGTAGTACCCTCCCCAACACTATAACTCCACAAACAACCATCCTCCAAATCTTGCAACACTCAGGCCCAACCTCCACCACTACCTCAATCTGTTTCCTCCTCTGGTCCTTATGGCTAACCCAGAATGAGTTATTATATAAACACAAGTGCAAAACAACAGAAGAAATTTTATTGGGGGCACTGAAACAGTTTAAAGAATATATCTGGGCAAGGGAGGCAAGTCCTCCTGTAACCCCAAAAGATATTCCGACCTCTGTTCAAGTAATTACTGCTAGAAGAGAAACAATTATTTCGGGGGGATGGTCTTACCCTATCTTGGAGATTAATACAAATGGAGCTGCCAGGGGAAATCCAGGAATTGCAGGAGCGGGATTTATCTGTAGGGATTCAGAAACAAGGACAGTGATGGCTCTGGCGCAACCGTTGGGAATTACCACTGTCTTAGTAGCTGAAACTTGGGCCATGCTGTTAGCATCGAGAACTACAACTGAAAGATAAAGCCATTTTTGAAACGGATTCAAAAAACCTCTACCATTTCATAACCACTCACATAGCCCCTCCCTGGTACATAGCTGAGATGATCGCGAAAATAATACGCAAAATCCGTCAGATACCATAATTTGAAATCCATCACAACTATAGGGAAAACAATCATACGGCAGACTGCCTAGCAAATCACGCCGTAGATAGAAATCAGACCGATGATTTAATAACGCGTATATGAGATTATAGAATCCGAGCTTTTTTACTCAGGTTGTATTCAACCACTCTAAGAGTATCAATACCCCATATTAAAATATAAGTTATGTTTTAAAATAAAATAAAATGGTCAATCAAACCACATGCACGAGCTTGCACGTGCTTAAGAAATTCTTCTTATGCTCTTCAAATAATTTGATATTCTAATATCGTTTAGTGGATTGTCTCTAGTGCTATACTAGCCACTGGTGGGGCCCGTCATTTATTGTGTACCTAACTACTATGAACTAGTCGGGTTTAGGAGGAAACAGTTTCCGGCTTTGGGAATTACGTGGCCTAATTCAACCGTTGTTGCCATAACGTCCCATGATACTCTTTTACTATGTAGAAGACATCGAAAAGAAACAGAATACAACTGGTTGTGATTGACACATACATAAGTCACACCTGCGGATACCCTTAAAATTGCATGTTGATCGCAATGTCGGCTGGCACTCCTTTTACCACCATTGGGGCTTTAGTTTTTCAGTACCGTCGTGTCGTACTAAGCAGGCTCACTGTAAGTTTATCAAGCGGTTGCTGTCTTTTTATGTACCTCATTAACATTTTTGAGACGTATCTCAAGGAAAGTAATTTTACTTAGGGACGATATACACCCTTCGCTGGACCGTAGTTTTTTTAATACCAAAAAACCAAAAGACGAGAAAGCGACTTGTTAAGGAATTCAAAGCCGGAAAAAAATAGTTTTTTGGTAGACCCTAGGAGAGAGCATTACCCACAAACCATCTCGATCATTGGCGTGCCTATTCTTAATCTACATGCTTTTATCCAATTGGCTACCTATGGGACCCAAAGAAACCAAAAGGGCCGCCTAACTGCTTTATTGTCCCGCTCTCTCTACTTCAATAATCCAATTATCGGGTGCCAAAACCATTTTCCCCACTTGCATGGAGGAGCACGTGCCTTCACTACCCGCTCCATCCGGAATAAAACTCGTCACGAGTCAACGATGGGCGAGGCGGAGCCATAGGAGGGGTAGGATAATAATAAGAAATAGGTAAAAAGTTAAGGGTATTTCCGTGAATGAACAAATCATAGTACTGTACCGAGCCTAGACCGTGTTAAAACAGGTTCTGTTTGTTTACCGAGGCTAAACAGAACCTTTTCAGTTCCTCCTCAGTCCTCACATATACAGAGAGAGAACAAAATGTTGTGTTGTATATATCTGAGAAAAAAAATCGTAACCCGTGGGAACAGAGAAGCTAAGATCGCGGACTTATATTAAGGACATAGACAAAATGAAAATAGTTTTAGGGGAGGAGGGAGGCGCACACTCCCTTTGTTATCCTACGCTCACTTTGTTCTTTCTTCATTCACTGTCTCTCTCTGTGTCTCAGTCTTTTCGCTTTTCTATTTTTTGCTCACGAATCCTAAAATCACACTTTTCTTTTTCTCTTTTTAACATTTTTCATTAACAGATTTACAAATCCCTTTCTTCTCCTTCTCCGTATTCTCACACTCTTAAGCCGAACTTTCATTTTCTTTCCATCTTAGTCACTCTCTTAACTTCATTAATGATGTAAGTAGAGAGCTTGTGAAGAAGAAGATTTTCCCATCTTTCATTCCCTTTCTCTTCTTACTTTGTTATTTACAACTAATCTTAATTATCCTGATCTAAAAAAAGTACACAATTTCAGATCTCTCTTTTTTCTTTTACTTTTTTTTTATTGTTTTGGTTAGAAAATGTGAGAGAGAAAGAGAAAAATTAGAGTTAAGTTATGATGGCTGGTAATGGAGGAGTAAGTAGTGTAAGAAATGGTGGAGCTTCAATTAGTGCTGCAACTACTGATATCGGTTCTCCAACTAGGTTTCATCATCGTCATGAACGGGTAAAATAAATAAATAAATAAATATGCATTTACTTTTCTTCTTTCTTTTTTTCCAGAGTAAAACAATTTTTTTAGATTTGTGATTAATTTGATTCTTGATTTTTGTCTTTTATGGAGTAATATTTTTTTTTATGAAATTTGCTGGTTATTGTTTGAGGTTATTTTCTTTTGATCACTAAAGCAAGATTATCATTGATTAAAAAAAAAAAGGTATAAAAGACTTACCATAGAAAGACTGAAAACCAGTCCAGAAGAAAGAAGTAAATACAACAATTATGGAGGTTCAAGATACGTATGAGGTTATTGTTTGAAGTGACGATTCTTTGTTAGATTTAGAGCATTATGTGAAATAACTTCTCTACTTTTTGTCTGATTGTTCTTGATCTTTAATTTTCTTACTGCAAATGTAACCTAGATTGACTTTAGATTGTTAGGATTTTCTAAACTTTGGCTTTGATTTAGTTTATTAGTACTGAGTTGTTACTTTGATCTTATTGGGTAGTAGTTGTTCTTAAGTTTCTTTCTGAAATGCTTGGGTTCTTTGCTTGATAGTGATCTAGTTTACGTTTAGTGTTCTGTATTTAGCTCATTGATATTCAGTCATTTTCACTACTGGTGCATTAAGCTTCTTATTCTGGGCACGAGTTGTAGTGAGTTGTTAAGGGTTTTGATTTCACTACTGCTATCTACTTTCTTTATTTGTTTCAGATTTTTTTTGTTATTATCTACCTCAATGTCAATTTGAACTTGTTTTGTCAAATATTTTTTTGATTGTTCTGTTTCTCCGCATCTCTACAAGGTTCAGAATCATGAGATGCTTCACACGGGTGTTTACTCTTATTGTAAACTTCTTTAACATTTGAGTGTCACACATGAAAAGAATTTCGAAGTCAAACATGCCTGTAGTAATGTTAGGTTTCACTGGTTGCTAAGGGGCCAACAACTTAACCCTGTGTTTTGGTGGGTTTGCATACACGGCACTGGTGGTGTATGTAGTGTTAGGGAGGTAAACCACTGGTAATAGCAGCTGACTCCTCTCTAATTGGAAGTTTTTGCTATGAATCACACTTATGGGTAAATTAAATAAAACGTTTAACTTTGAGCTTGGCAGAAGATCTTTTCTTATATGAACGAATCACACATTATGTGATATTAAATAATATGGCATCAAGCCAAAACCTTGAGATACATTTACTGATAAATTTGGCTTGAACTTTTGTATATACTTTGACAATTTTGTTATGTTATGCTCTAGTGCTTGTGTAATATACAGTAAATAACCTGAACCTTAACCTTACTGTGCAGCGAAGGAGATGGGGAGGCTGCTGGGGTGGGTTATCATGCTTCGGATCGCAGAAAGGTGGGAAACGTATTGTACCTGCAACTCGTATTCCAGAGGGGAATACATCAGGAAACCGTGTGAATGGTCCTACACCTGGCGGCTCTCACCAAACTACAACAATATCACCATCTCTTCTAGCTCCACCATCTTCTCCAGCATCTTTTACAAACTCTGCCCTACCTTCTACTGCTCAATCACCAAGTTGTTTCTTGTCATTGTCGGCCAATTCTCCTGGAGGTCCTTCTTCTAGCATGTATGCTACAGGGCCTTATGCCAATGAAACTCAACTGGTCTCTCCTCCCGTTTTTTCAACTTATACAACTGAACCATCTACTGCTCCTTTCACTCCTCCACCAGAATTGAATCACCTTACGACTCCCTCATCTCCTGATGTACCTTATGCTCAGTTTCTTTCATCTTCATTGGATCTTAAAAGTGGTGGCAAATCTGGTTATGTTAGTGCCAATGACCTTCAAGCAACATACCCGCTTTATCCTGAAAGTCCAGCGAGCAGTCTCATTTCACCAATTTCAAGAACTTCTGGTGATGGAGGACTATCCTCTGCATCATTTCCTGATCGATGGGGTACTTCAATTTCTGCCCAAGATACTCAATATCCTCGAAGCCCATCATCTAGGTTATTTGGACTTGATACACCAGCATCGAAAAATTTCATGCTCTCCCAAGATGCTGGATTCTTCTGCCCTGCGACTTCTGCACAATTCTATCTGGATCAAGCTCAGCAGTCATATCATTCATATCCTCATAATGGAGGGCGTCTAAGCATTTCCAGAGAAGCTGATGTTCACATGAGTAATGGAAAGCACAATAAAAAGGCGGATGTTGAAGAAGTTGAAGCATACCGAGCCTCCTTTGGGTTTAGTGCGGATGAAATCATCACAACTCCTCATTATGTAGAAATTTCAGACGATGTGTTAGATGAAAATTTTACCATAGCCCCTTTTGCATCTAGTAATTTGAACTCGGAAGAAATGATACCTGAGATGTTTAATGGGGAAGAAAACAAGCAAACAACAAAAATGAAATTGTTGGATTTCAGAGGCCCCAAATCAACATCAGATCAGGTGCTGAGTGGCGTTCATGGCAAAGTGAAGGAGCACTTGCGTAACGGTTTCAAAGGTGAATAATTATATCTTCTATTTATCTTACTGTTCTTGTATATTTGCTATAAAAGTACAACCATTTTAGGTCAGCTCATAAATTGTCTTTTGACTGGGAATTATGTTCCAAAGTTTAAAATTCTCCCGGTGACGCTTGAGTTATCAGATTTGGGTGCTAGTCAGTTCAGAAGCTAAAATGTTGTACATCAGTCATCTATTAGGTTTTTTGTCATGCATGCATTATTTCCTCAACCTCTCGGGCATTAGTTCAGGAGATCATAGTAAACTACATTCTCCCATGACGCTTGAGTTTTCAGATTTCGGTGCTAGTCAGTTCAGAAGCTAAACTGTTACATCAGTCATCTATTAGGTTTGTCGTCATGCGCATTATTTGCTCAACCTCTCGGGCATTAAGTTCCGGAGATCATAGTAAACTAAATAAATTTTTGCCGAAAGAACAAAAAAAGGCTGGTTTTGTTTTTGTAGTCTTAGTTGTTGGTTAATGTTATTTGTTTTCCATGAATGTGTTTCAGATCATAGACCAGAGAAGCAGACAAGTGGGGAAGCTTCAGAGCACAGAAAGCTTGATGAGAGCCACGCTATGACTGATGAAGAGGACATATTCTCGATGTTGGGAAGTTCTAAATCCAACAAGAGATACCACAGGTTAGGTTCATCAAGCTCTGACGCAGAAATTGATTACAGAAGAGGAAGAAGTTTAAGAGAAGGAAGAGGAGATTTTGCATGGAGAGGCTAACAAAATGATGACTGAAAAAACAGAGGACTTTTTTTGCGTCGCGTGTGTAGTGTACTGAATCTGCTAATAATTAGTTTTTATATTTTCCAAATCTGTTTGGATGAGATGAGTGTGGGTGGTGTTTCTCACTCCTCCATCGTTTTGTTCTTTCTTATGTATTTGGGCCGACATTCCTTTTCGATCCTTATTCTGCTGTTAATATGAATGCAACATATGTCTTATAAAATTAGATTATGCTGCATGGCTGGACTTATTTAGATTTGATCTCTGCACTTTCTGATCGAAGTTTATGAATTTTATCTCGACAAAATTTCCTTATAATGGGCACAATTTGTTGCGGTATTCTTTACATCAACTCTCTCTCAAATCATCACCATGTTTCCTTTACTTACATCAACTATCTCTCAAACCATCATACTGCAATGTTGATTCACTATCTCTCAAACCATCATGCTGTAGGGGATTCACATAGCTAATATTAAGCTACTGCCATTCACATAGATTCTGCCTGCATTCACATAGCTACTGTCAAGTGACCATCCCATTCTGTCAAAACAGATGAGGATTGAAAATCCTTTTCATTAAACACAGGATCGGATCCGGATTCTGGAATGTTCACTTAAGATCTGCCCAGAGTCCTGGTGATATTTCTGGTTATGTGTAACAAACAAGGTCAGTTTGGATAACTAAAAAGCTTAACCATCTTGTATCCCAAAGAAATATATATAATACTGGTATGACATCTTTCCATTTTGCCTAAGTATTTGATTTGCCCAGATGTTTCAACTCGTTAAAAGATTCAGACTCATATTCCAAAAACATAAGAAATCCTCAAGTTTTTTCTATTAATCAAATTTACCAACAAAATTAAGATGTTTAACTAAAGCCAGCAACATCAAAGCAGTAATTTTGGAACTCAGCAAAGCATTGGTAGATTAAACAAAACAGAAATAGCCTACAACTCCAAAAGCAAGTCTCTGAAAACTGATATATGGTGAAAGAGACTTTCGTCGCGAACCGCCACAGCCAGCACTCTTACTTGAGGGGAATGAACCTGGATGAGTGAGTAGCTCCAATACCAGGCCTACCGTGCTTCACAGGTTTGTATGAGATAGAGAACTCAGCCAAATAGTGACCAATCATCTCAGGCTGCATGAACAAAAAGAAGCTTTAGGCAACTAACCAATCAAATACACAAATTAACATACTTCTATCTTTTTTCATTTACTCTTTTGTACTTTTATGATTGGCTTGAATACAAATTGATCTAGCATCTTAGAACACAAAGCATGATGCAGTTAATAAAAACAACATGCTTTGCACTTGCAATAGAACAGCTAAGTTTAGTAGGCCGTAAAAAATTCTATGTTGTAATAACAATTTAGACACAAACAACAGTAGGCTCTTACAAATATACAAAGCAAGCAATAGAACAAAGCAATCTAATAACACAAAGCAAACAATCAGACATCACAATTCCCATTTTTAGAGTATGGAGGAACTACTCAAGATGCAAAGATAACAAGATGGTTGATGATCGACATCCACAGCATCAATCCAGTATGAACAAAGAATAATATGCAAGACTTAACATAGTTTTGATGGATAATTGACCTTATAGCTATGTGTAGTTATAACTCATTGAAGAAACAAAGAAGACAACATAACTAAAACAGTAAAATTTCAAGGATTAAATCCCATTTTTGGATAGATGTGACAATTAACATCGTATAAACCTAATAGATTAAGAAGGAATAGTTATACTACAGCGATATACATAACATAAAATAAAGTTAGATGCGATTGCTCAAACTTATTAAAAAAATAATCAGACTTGTGTTAAACTTCACTGAATTATTTACCAATCCAAAATTCTGAACACACAAAAAAGGAACTCAGACCATAGAAACACTATCCTAAATAGATGAAACATACAGGATATGAGCATCCAATCATGCTTACAGATATGACATGTAGCAAAACATAATTCATATAAAAGACACTCAGACCATTACTGATTAACATCATGAAAAATAACTAGGGATTGAACAACAAGAGATGCTAAATAACATGAAACGATTGAAAACTTTACCTTGATTTCAACCTGGTTAAAGGTCTTTCCATTGTAGACACCAACAATGGAACCAATCATCTCAGGTACGATAATCATGTTACGAAGATGAGTCCTAACAGGTTCTGGCTTCTCTCCTTGTGGAGCATCACGCTTCTACTCAACATCAACAACGAAAACAACATCACATTAACAATCAATCAAATACTATTTACAGATAAAGAAAAACAGAATACAGATCTCCAAAAACACTAGAAAAAACTGATAAACAAAAAGAGGGTTTTAGATGAAAAAACTTACAGCCTTACGGAGCTTCTTGATAAGAGCCATTGGTTGCCTCTTAAGACCACGTTGGAACCTTCGCCTAGCTCTAGCAGTGAAGAGCTTAACCAACTCATCAGTACCCATATCCAAAAGCTGATCTAGATCTACTCCTCTAAAAGCAAACTTCCTGAACGTTCTTCTTTTTGGTGCTCCTGCAACATCGACCTCTGGTTCCGCCATGATTGCTGCTGTTTCTTCTTCCTTGAGTTCCTTCTGAGTTGTTAGGGTTTGAGGCAGCAAGGAGAGCCGAAGGATAGATGATATAAGAGGGTTTTTCTAGTTGCTAGGGTTAACAAGGGACTATATATGTGAAATGATTTTGCATAATCCCTGTTAATTTTTAAATTCCCTTGGTGTCCTCATCGGTCATCATAATGAGTTGGGCCTAAACCCTAAAAACTTTCTTCTCAGTCATGAGGCTCCAAGGTTGGTAAAGGCTTGGGCATGATATGTAGATCGTAATTGATATAAAATGCTATTTGATAGGTAAACCGTAGGCCCAACTAAATAATGTTAACTACGGCTGAGCAACAGACGAGATCCAATAGATTTCATCCCATAGTCGGATTTCAAATGAGAAATTTGTTGAATGGTCCAAAGATCCATGACCCATTTAATCTAGGGTCCAGCGGGAAATATAGTTTATTAAGAGGTCCAAAAAAGTTTTAAAAACAGTAAATTACTTACATATCCATCGAAATCAAATGTGTGAAATCAAAAACAACCTAAAACTAAAATCTAGGGCGTTACTGAAACTAAAATCTCGGGCATTAAAACCAAACCGAAGATTCAATATTATTCTTTTCAAATCAAAATTAAAACCGGAGATTTAAAATCGAAAATCAAAACCGAAGATTCAATATCATTTTTCTGAAATCAAAATCAAAACTGAAAATTCAAAATTCGAAAATCAAAACCAAAGATTCAAAATCGAAAATCAAAAATCAAAACCGAAGATTCAAACAAATCATTAACAAAGAAAAAGATCTTTATTAGTCGCCAAGAACAATACATACTGATCCTTTAGTACATATTGACATGTACTGAAGGAAAAAGTGTATGATCCCACGATACATATTTTCCTTCAGTACATATTGATAGAAAATATATACTGATAGATAGAAAAAGTTTATGATCCCACAGTACATATTGGTATGTACTGAAGGAACATGTGTATGATTCTACAGTACATATTGATATATACTGGAGGAAAATATGTATGGGAGGAAATAGAGTAGATGATCCAACTGTATATATTAATATGTACTGAAGAAAATATGCATTGAAGGAAAATGTGTATGATCCCACAATACATATTTTCATTCGTACATAGTGATATGCACCGAAGGAAAATATGTACCAAAGAAAAAAGAGTATAATCCCACAGTACATATTGAAATAAACAACCTTTAATCATAAAAAAATAAATGAAAATAGCACTAAGCCGAAACAGAAAAGAGGAGTAATCATCACTTTAATCGACTAAATCATATCTTTTGAATAAACAACCTTCATCTTCCAATATTGAATATCAAATCAAGATGAAGAAGATTAAAAAGTTTAAACAAAACCCAAAAATGATGAATTTGTATCTTTCTCTCTTTTTTTTTTTTTCTTCTTCTTCTTCTTACATATCTGAAATTGAAAACCTAAATTACAGAGCACTAGCAGAAGCAGAAAGGAAAAAAGCAGATATGAAATTGGACTCGACAAAAAGCAAAGAAAAAAAATCCTAAACCTATCTTTAGAACGAAATAGATGAAGGTTAGTTTCCGGTCACCAGCAGAGAAAAAAAAAACGGATCTGAAATTGAGCTGAGAGTAGTTTCCGATTTAAATTTTGTTAGAGAAAGAAAGAGTTGAAGGATAGTTTTGGAATAATTGAAAAAAAAATATGTACTTCGTACGTGTACAAGACATGGAAATAAAAAATTTAGTCCAAAAACATGTTTTTGGACCACCGAATAAATTTTCTATAATAGATGGACTAACTACTAAACGGGTCCTGCCGAATGGATTAACTAGTAAATCCTAGATTTCAGATTTATCTTCAACGTTTAATATGTATCTAATGAATTTGCATCTAATAGATGGGCAGATGGGCAAATCGGATTCAGGTGGATCAAATATATTTTATATTTAAATTAATTAATATTAAAAAAAATGAAAAATTGAATGAACATCAGTTTAATTACTTATTTATAACATTCTTAAAGAAATATCCTTATGTATTTAACCTAGATTGATTGAAACTAGGTTATGTAAGCTTTGTCTTTCTTCTCAGCTTTGGCAGAGATTGTACTGATATGAGTTCAACCAGGCGTAATCGACTATAGGAGAAACATATTTTAAGTCAACACAAGCATATTTTCATCATGGTAAGGGTGAGTCTTCCCTGTACGAGATCAATAAGAAAGTTTTTAGGAGCTTTATTCTTTGTTGTAATGCCCACAAGTATGACTCCCTGAGTGTCTTTGACAAGGTCGTGACGGTATTTTGAAACCAGACATCCGCGTGCAATGAACCTCATGATCCCTAGACAAGTTTAACAGGAATTTGTGATAAATGGAGAAAGAACCTTTTGGGAGAAAAAAAAAAAGAATCATGAGACGGTATCTGAAAACAACTCGAAACTCTACATGTGATATTTGTTTCCTAACCCTTTCAATAAGGATAGCCAAAAGGAAATCTTTGGCTCACTCATCGATGAGATCATACCTTAATTTACTTGATCATTATCATGTTTAGTTAATTAGACACCCATTTTCGGTGTTTTTTTGGTCGTGATTGAATCATCCTTCTGTCCCATATGGTTGATTGGCTACCTAAAATCTCAACTTTCAAGGCTAACCTGCTTTTCTGGCATTCTTCTAAACTCCACCATCTTTCCACTGAGCTATTTTGAGATAAAATGAATCATGGGAATATTCATAGAAAAATCATTATTCAAAAAAAAAAAAAAAGGGATCGGTCAGGATCCATCTTATACATAGTCAAGATCAATCCTTGCCACAAGGGATCGGTCATATCCGTTGGGATTAGTCCTATTTCTGGGTTCGGTCCTGAATGCATTTTCGACCACGAAACAAGTTTCATAAATCTACTTCTCAAACTATGTTTTTGAAATTGCTTTCTAACAAAATTATTAAAGTGAGGATTCACCTGGAAGTTAACACACTAAATAATAATAAATTATCAATTAGTGCCATGTTGAAAACACGAAGTCCATAGATAAACTATACTTCGTAACTCTATATGCTTAAGTTGTCGAAACAACTATTACATATCTTTCCCTTTTTACTTTGATCATAGTATAATGATCAAGTCACCAATACTAAAATCATTATAAGCAAACTCTACTTCGTATACTATATTTTTAATGAATATTGACTTGAAAGAACAAATGATATAAATGGAATAAGACAATCTTTAGCTACTAACCTCGACCTAAAGAATGATGTCTTCGTTGATGTCGATATGTCTTTAGGTTCTTTGTGAGTAACAAGAGCAAGTCTCAACATTTCTATGTTCATAGTCTAACCTAACGATGTTGACTTTAGTAATCTACTCAAGCGTCTCGATTTTTAGAACTAAACTTGACATATCAACATTTGGTGGGTTCAACCAAACAATGTTCTAACAAATCATTTTGAGTTTATATCATATCATCCTAATTTTGTATTTTCTTGAGTCATGAATTGATCAAGGAAACTCAGGTTTCAAATGGAAATTTAGGGCTTTATCATGATACTATGCTTAATGTCTAATTCATGAAAATAAGTTTCATGAATGGAAGTACACTAGATTGTATTGTTGTTGTTTATTTATTTTATCTAGGGAGTGGGAGTATGGGATGAATTGATGGAGAAAAATAAGAACTAGATTGATGTTGAAAAAGGTGATATGTATAAGTCTTCTTTAGGGGCAGTCTTTTATATGAGAAACAACTTGGAATGAACAAGAGAAAAGCTAACAAGTTACTTAATTTTCAAGTCAAACATTTGAACCTCCGTCTGTCTCTCTACTTTTCTGGTGATTCAAAGTTGGTTATTCTTATTTGATGTAGAGCTTGTATATCTGAGCTTACTCAAATTTAAATGATATAGTTTGTGATCTCAAAAAGAAAGTTCTGGAAACACATCCTAAATGTAAGAGGTTCATACTCCTAAATGAACCAGTGTTGTGTGTTTTTTTCTTCCAGAGTGTGAAACTTGTTCGTGTCAGTGTATAATTTGATATGATTGTACTGGTTTTGGTAAAAAGGGATTTCTGAAAGTTCAGGCTTTTTCATGATTCTTCTTGTTTAATATCTAATTCTTGCAAATTAGTTTTATTGATTGTGTTTACTGATCAGTCATTTTTATATTGGTTTAACATAAGCGTGTAATTTCAACTGTCATTTAACTGACTACTTTTCCGTCAAAAAAAAAACAAAAACTGACTACTTAGTTATCTAACAATGCTTGTAGTTTTGGTTCCTGTAATAATGTTTTAAATAGTTGTTTTAATCCATCCATACAATCATTTATGTAGAAAGTTACATGATATCTATTAAACTTAAGCTTTGCCAATATCTAGTTACAATAAATGGTCAAGTGTATTGGACATGACTACCTAGATTACTGTACACATATAAAATGTTTGGTGGTATATGTGCACAGTGCACTCCAGTATGGCTAGTATTGAAGCTTGTCTAGACCCTTTGAGATTCCCTCACCTTTTAAATAAGACATAAGATTAGATTTTGTTGTATTGATCTAGTGGTTACTAAGCTTACCTTTAGTTCCTTCAAATCTTTAAGTTTCGCAGAACCCTAAATTTTTTTTTCATTTTCGGTGAACTTGTATTTTGTATCTGCAAATGCACAAACTTGAGAGTGTCCACCAGACTTAACTTGACATTAATTACTACATTATAAACGCATTAAATGATTTTGTAAAACTTGTACTTGCTTAAATATAATGACCATTGATAATCCATTATGTATATAAACTTATATTGATGGAAATAAGCCAATAAGGCATTAATAACCGGAAGCTAGAGAGACGAAAGTTTGAAAGATTTTTCATATTCTTCAACGTTGAAAACTGCACTAAGGTTTTCTGAACATGCATTGTACTGCTCACATTTTTAGAAATAAGTCTGGTAATGTGTTTGTTTCCATATAATATAGGGGTTACACTTGTGTTTTTGTAATGGTTTCAACTTTGGTTTGATATCTCATTATTGAGTTGCTTATGAATATCCTTTATGTTAATTAGATTATCAATTTCGTTCTCAGACCCATTGTCTTTTTTTTTTCTTCTAATAGTTCCGTTAGAAGTTTTGAATTATCAGTTTTATATCGTTCTGTTGTAAATTTGATGTAATTATTGTTTTATTTGTAATCAGGTTTCTTATTTGACTTCATTAGGTAAGAAATTATGGCATTGACAAAAAAATGGATTTCTATTAGATCTTATTTGTGCGAAGATGAATTCAATTCAGCTGACCGAAGAGAATTCGATATCAATTGGGAGTTTTAAAACTACGCTAACCCAACTCATAATATAATTTTTCATCTTCATTTCTTTATGACATAAATGTCTTTATATATAGTTTTGGTTCGGTTTAAGAAATTGAGTGTTTCGTAAATATCTTTATATATAGTTGTGGTTCGGTTTAAAAAATTGGGTTATTCTCTGATGATTTGGTTCAAATATTAAGATGTTTTTGATGGTAGCTAGGGTTGAAGGATATATAAAATTTTCAGGGATAAATAAATAAATTTGGAGAGAGAAAAAAATTATCATTCGACAAAAAACTCTCGATTAGTGGTTTTAAAAAAAAACTGAATGGAAAAGAAAAAACGGGACAAATTTGTTATGGCCTTCGAAGGTATAAAAAATTATTCCCTACGTTTCATTATTTTAGTCCGCTTTGACAAAGTTAAAATATTAAGGAGACCATAAGATTTCCTAGACTACCTTTAGGTAATGTCGTATAGTTTCCAAAATTAAAATTTAATTCCATTACTAAGAATCATATATATATATATATATATATATTAGTAATAAATTTATTTGTAATAAGAAATAAAAAATATATTAAAGAAAAGATATCTCAAATTTTTGGAAACTTTTAGAGAAAATAAATGAGATATTTTAATCATATATAAATCATATTTGTTTCCTATTTAAATAATTTTTTTTATGATTTTAAATTAGATCCCATTAAAAATGAATTTATAATTAAAAATAGATAAAGGATATATTTGAAAATTTATAGAGAAAATATTTATATAAACAGAAGCATGACACAATTTTAAAACTGACGAAAATAATATAGAAGATGAAAATAATGAAACCGTGGAATAATAATTTAGCCCCTTAATATTAAATCCTGACTTACGACCTAGACCGAGTTCAATGACCTCCCCTTCATCGGGCGTTATTTTCCTTTGGCTGTAGTTTGACATGGGCATGCGTTCAACCAATCTTACTCGATGGATCCTCGGGTCCTTCATCTTCCTTAATGGATCGATCCCCGGGTCCTCTTTTCCATCTTCATGTTCTTTCACCGAGACAGTGTGATCCTCCTCATATTCCTTCCTTTATTAAAGTTGTATAAAATCTAACTACCTATATTCTACCATTCAATCATATGTAAACGAGGAAAGAATAAACTAAAAACATAATAATAACATTCATACAAGAAAAATATATGATTCGGTACGGGAGTTACGGACTTTATATTATTTAGGAAATATTAAACTTACCATGGTATGAACTAACTCTTACTCAAGAACACTCAGATAATACTCTTAAACTTCCTTTCACTCTTCTCTCAATGATCCTACCTTCCTCTGTCTTTTAATTGAGTTCAATATTTATAGACAAAAAAAGGTTTATATAACCAAACTACGATGTTGAGCATGTGTATCTAAGTTGATGCTTCTTGCTTCGGGGACTAGTGCCCGATCCACCAAACATCTCAATGGTCTCTTTTCTGATCCTCGTCCGAAGCGAAAACCGTTATATCATTCTGATCCTGATCCGAAACGAAAACCTTCTTCGAGTTATGTCTATGTGGTAGCATTTAATGTTCTAGATTAATGTAAAAAATACTTCGTCAACCATGGTGCCTCACTTTTATCTTAGTGTCATGAACCTTTCTCTTTAGGACCAAATGATCTTCTGCCTCACTTTTATATTAGTATCATGAATAATGTACCTAGTATTTTACCACTACATAAGTCTTGACCCCAATAGGGTAATTAACTTGAACAACATAAACCTAGTGTCATTTCATTTTTTTTTGTATTGGCCACTAGTAGAAAGCCGTAACAGATCCTGGTGTATATATAAATCGGGTACTAAGTTCAAACTAACAACACTACTAGATTACTAATCACGGGAAACTACGATTAGCCATGTAATAATAATTTGTACTTGAATTGAGCCTCTGCCCTAGTGTGGTATTTTCCCCAATTTTCCTCTGATGATGTCGAATTTTTTCGAACTCCGGTAGTTGTAAAAGTATCATCACCCAAAGGCATCTCCAACTCTCGGTAAATAATTCTTTGGATAGATGGGCTGGTTGGATTATACTAAAATTTAATAATAATCACAGAATTCAAACGAAAAAAACATCTAAAAAAGATCAAAAATCTGATTCATCATTAATACTTTACTGTGAAATCCTAGTATATATACATCTTGTTCTTATGATTTAAGAAGAAAATAAAAAAATCTTGTTCTTGATCAGATGAGGAGTTATCAAAAAAGAAACTCTAATTAATATGTGAAACATCTGACATTATTATCTAGACATAACTGAAAGCCTACTCTGTCTTGGTTGAAAACCTGATCTTCTTCTCTGATTATGGGAAGAAGGACGAATCAAAGACGCCAAAGCTCTTCTCACCAAATCTCCTTCAACTGTGCTAATTCTCACAATTGAATTTGTCATGGCCGACCTACGAGCACTCAACCGTTGATTATTTGATTGATAATTATTTGCCGGCACTGATGAGTTATTAGTATTCTTGTGAAGACTGCAACGGAATGATCCTGGATGGTTTGTTGGTGAACACATACATGTTCGCTTCTGTTGATTTGTAGACGATGGTACCCTGTTCTGATGAGATGCAGAATTAGCAGAATTCACTGCCACTGATCTACTACTTTTACTAGTGCTAGATATCTTCCTGGAGGCGGATGATGATGATGACAATCCGTTACCAAAATTGTAGAGATTCACCCGTGTAGGAGATTCTGATCTATGATTATTATGATCAAAACACGAAGAAGTATTTCTAGTCGTACTAGTAGCTGTAGAAGAAGAAAACCTGGAACTTGCTGATGCAAAACCTGTTGAAGAGTATGATGATAAAACCGGACCGCTGCTTGTACTAGACCTTCTTGATAAAGATGAAGCCATTGTAGGTATTACTGTGGGAGAGAAGAGAATTGTTTTTGTTTGTTTCAAGTTTATCTGTTATTACACCTCAGGGGCTATTCTTATAGGAGGAGGATTTTGGAAACCAGAATTCTAGTAGGATTCGTGTCCCTCGCAGTAAACAGCTGCTGGAAAGCTATGGGCTCCATAAAACGACTGCACTATTTGATAACGTGTCTAAACCAAGTGTCTTACTATCTATTTTAGACTCGTAAGAGTCGGCCACGTATACCATTTCTCTTTTTCTTTTGCATGCTATGAAATTACCGAGGGTAACATTTGTCTATTATGTCGACATGTGGGGTGTGACTGGATTTGAGGTTTCATTTCTTAACGTTTTTCGTTTGAAAGGATGGTGATGGTGCCATGTTTATTTGATAGTGCATTTATTAGGAATGATATTATTTCGATTTTTTTAGCATGATATTGTATTTATTAGGAATGAAGATATCATTTTGATATTTTTTAGCTTTAGTCCGACGATTAATGCAGTCGGTATCTAGTCATCTAACTGTTTTTTTGACTCAATATCAGCACCTGATCTGAAATGGTTGTTTGTTAAGAAATGGTCTTGTTTTTGGTATCCTATGGGCAGTTATTTTGTCTTGCGAATTTGAGGGCGACCCAATATTAATTAGGATGATTTTTTAATCAAATTTTATGGGTGTGGTTAAGGAGTGACCTAGGATATGTAAAAATACTAAAATACCCTTTTACTTATCAAATAATTACCACAAAACCTTTCACTAATAAAAGTTTAAAACCCTAAAACTAAAAGCTTAGATGTCATAATCGGTAGTTTCGTGTTTGTATTTAACTACCGATTATGGTACTGTTCTTCATTGTTCATGAACATCATGCACAATCGGTAGTTATGTTTAGTCATAAACTACCGATTATATTCCTGGAGCAAAATTTAGGCATAATCGGTAGTTTCGTATAGGGTTAAACTTCCGATTGTGTATGTTAGTGATTCCTCAAAAACATCGATCACAATCAGTAGTTATGTTTACACCTAAACTACCAATTGTATTCCTGTCTCCAAATTTACACATAATCGAAAGTTAATCTTTTTATGTAACTACTGATTGTAGGCACAATCGGTAGTTACGTAGAGTCCGAGCTACCGATTATGCACAATCGGTAGTTACTTTGTTTAATTTACTACAAATTATGTAGTGATTAAACGGTGTCTTCCTGGAAAGCACGGTAAAAGATCTCGCGGTTCATCTAGTGCTGAGGCTCGTCGTCCTCGAAATTAGATTTTGGTTGTTTTGACAAAGAACATCATTTTGAAAGTTGATTTGTAACAAAGTTGTTTACTTTATGGATATGTTTATGATGTTTAACATTACTTGTGTTTAATGTTCTAACATTTGAATGGATTATGCATATTGAATCGAAAATGCATACATCGCGTAATATTAAAGGAAATGAAATACAATAAATCATTAGATTACACTTAAACACTTAAGTATATAGGTTGAAATGGTGCAAGGTACTTTCTTCCAAGATACGATAGCAATCCTCATGCATAAACGTCTTCCCATGGATAGTTGCATATTTGTCGAGAGCCATCACCCACTGAAAAAACAAATCAATTATAAGTTTGAATGTTTGAAAACTCTTTTTAATGAACGACTTATTAATTGACACACTTACTCTTGTCACACTAAATTCGGTGGGATGAGCTTCTTTTCTCACTTTCATTTCCTGTTTCAAAGCTTCCAATCGTTGAAACAACTTCTCAAACCTTTTCTTAATGACTTTGAACGTCTTACAATTTTGATTTCCGTCTAATCCCACAAAAATCTTAAACAAACGCTTCCACCAAGAATCAGATGTTTAATCCACCATCCAATCTTCATTAACGGGTTCGTTATTGTGGGTAATGTACGCTCTTTCGTACTCGTGTGTTGTGATCGTAACCCACAATCTAACAATGACAACATCTTCATCATTAGTGTATGGAGTTACCATATTTAGTGCTTCAAAGGGTCGGGTGAGAATGAGTTGGAAAATGAAAATGAGAATGAAAACGAGATTGAAAGGGATAGGGGAGATTGAGAATGAAAGGGATATGTGAGAATGAGAATCACCTTGAAAGGGATAGTTTCCTTTTATAGTGTTTAATTACCAACGACTAGTTTTTTTTTTAAAAAAGTCGTTGGGTTGGGTAGTACAAGCACAATCAGTAGTTTAAGAAAATTCTTAAACTACCGATTGTGCTAGTACAAAATGTTGAAATTTTTTTTAAAAAATTGATTTCCAATTTGGGGTTACTTCTGATAATCGGTAGTTTAAGAATTACTTAAACTACCGATTGTGCTTGTACAAAATGTTGATTTTTTTTTAAAAAATTCGATTTCCAATTTGGGGTTACTTCTGATAATCTGTAGTTTAAGAAAAAATTTAACTACCGATTGTGCTTGTACAAAATGTTGATTTTTTTTTTAAGAAAATCGATTTCCAATTTTGGGCTGCTTATTAGAATCGGTAGTTTAAGAATTTGTTAAACTACCGATTGTTCTTGTACAAAATGTTGATTTTTTTTTAAAAAAATCGATTTTCAATTTGGGGCTACTTATTATAATCGGTTGTTTAAGAATTTGTTAAACTACCGATTGTTCTTGTACAAAATGTTTAAATTTTTTTAAAAAAATTCGATTTCCAATTTGGGGCTACTTCTGATAATCGGTAGTTTAAGAAAAAAAATTAAACTACCGATTGTGCTAGTATAAAATGTTAAATTTTTTTTAAAATTTTTGATTTCCAATTTGGGGCTACTTATGATAATCGGTAGTATAAGAATTACTTAAATTACCGATTGTGCTTGTACAAAATGTTGAATTTTTTTAAAAAAATTTGATTTCCATTTTGGGGCTACTTATGATAATCGGTAGTTTAAGAATTACTTAAACTACCGATTATCAGAAGTACAAAATGTTGAGATTTTAAAAAAACTTTCGGTTTCCAATTTGGGGCTACTTATGATAATCGGTAGTTTAAGAATTACTTAAACTACCAATTATGAGTGTTCAGGAGTTTTGAAAAAATTGTGATTTCCAATTTGGGGCAACTTACATAATCGGTAGTTTGTACAAAATTTAAACTACCGATTGTTAGTGCTCAGGAATTTTAAAAAAAATTCGATTTCCAATTTGAGGCAACTTACATAATCGGTAGTATTTACAAAATTTAACCTACCGATTATGGTGGAATCGGTAGATATATTACTCCATTATCTACCGATTACCATACGTCCATGGAATTAAATGCATGAAAAAAATGAATTAGTCGTTGTGAACGACTACAAAACATTGCATTAATATTTTTTTTGCATACATTTATGTTCAGAATATATATTCAAAATCAACTATTCACCATCCTAGTTCAAATCAATTACGTTCTTTACTGAGCTTCCAAAAAAACGATCCCAACGCTTCATGTTGGACTCGTATTGCTTCAACCACTCCTTACAATGGTTAGTTGGGAAGTAATTCGACCACCTAATCAATGCAGGTAATGGACAATCATCTTTTAAACTTAAACGAATAAAATGATTGCCATTAACAAAAACCATAATGATTCGTCTATCCTTGACCGACTCATCACACATCGTCCTTATGGGTGTAAATGTGACACTAACTCCTGATGAAGGAGGACAGAAAAATGTACCACGCAGTTCAATACATCCGCTAAAAGATACCCACATATCGACATTACCATCCAATACCTGGATCCGACCACCTCCAATCCGTTTCGGCATTTTACACGAGTATATAACTCTTTGAACTCTTGTTCTCCGCCAAATTGATTTCCTTTTTTCATCATTTCAATATAAAATTCTTTTTCCTCCAATAAATGTGCGACCATCTTATTTCTTAAATATTTCCATTGGGTGATATTCTCGGTAACAGCCTCACTAAAGTTTCCTATTTGTTTCAAAGCAACGTGGAAACCACAATTGCCATCCCCATCGACATCGTCGGTGGACAAAACATATGGTATAATGAGAAGAGGGAGTTGTTCCAAATACTCATCGTGTATAGGTTTGGTTTGACTTAGTTGGGAAGGAATCATAGAGACCTTATCTTTGACTTGTTGTGAGCTTGGTCCACCTTGATCCTTCCTTGGACGACCCTTTTTCGCTGGAGCCAGCAAATCTTCATACTCAGCTTCAGTATGTTCATTCCTAGAAAGGTCACGACGACTAGATAAAAATTCCTTCAACTCTTTTCTTTGAATTGACCTCGGCTTTTCGGTATTCGGCCTACCCATCGCCTTTCTTTTTATTGGTTCATGAACAACCTTTTGACAGGGGTGAAGGGCTTCCTCTAAATAGTGCATCAATATTTGCTTTTGGGCCCCATTTGACGTAGAGTAACGCTCGTATATTCGTGCAAATATTTTCGTCTCCACGAACGACGCACCATCAACCGCCGGGGTGCTTGGAGTTAAATTTAAATGCTTCCAAAAGGGATGAATATCATTAGTGTCAATCACTTTAATATACCTTCCAAGAATGTGACGACACGGGAGTCCAATACCTATCATCGTCTTGCAGTTGCAAACCGTAGTCTCATCATCGTGATCTCTGTACAACTCCAATTGTTCCATATCCCATATTTTTAGAATTAAAGACCACTTCATTCCATCCTCGACCCACTTTTTATCGGCCAACCTTTTCTCTTCTTTTTGTTCTTCCACAGTTAGTTTACTAATACGTTCATCATCTTCCTTCGACCTCTTGGTACCTTTGTTTCATTTTTTAGCTTTGATATGATGTCTGCAATTGGATTTGATGTTGCCTTGAATGTGTCACGTACAAAGCAAATAATGGGCTTCCGGAAACACTACCTGTATTGCATTCATCAAGGCTGTATCGTTATCCGTTACAACAACCCTTGGAAAATGCTCTCCATTATAAATCGACCTTAACGTTTGGAACATCCAAATGAAACTCACATTGTTCTCAACATCCATTAAACCCCAAGCTACCGTAACTGTGCATTTGTCTGAAGTGTGGCAAACGATGTTCAACAAAGGCATGTTGTACCTGTTTGTCTTGTAAGTAACATCTATCAACGAAATTTGATGAAAGCATTGAGCCAATTGGATCATCTTCGGATGTGCCAAGAAAATACGAATCACCTTACCATCCCTTTCCTCTTTTCTTAACGTGTAATTGTGTTTCTCGGCTAACCACTCTGATTGTTGCATAACCATTCGACCATCCCATTCCGTCTTTTTGATCTGTGCTAGTGCTGAATAAATTGTAGACAACGAAGACAAGTTGTTGGGGTCGTCCGCCTTTATCTTAGATATGATTGAACTCGCTTTCATTACAGTCCTCATAGACTTCACCGTTCGCCATTTCCTTTGGTTTTAACTTGGCAACCATTACATGCCCAACAAGATTTTCCGGATCTTCATGGTTGTGACGACCATTAGCAACTCTAAATATTTTCCATACTTTACCTTTCTTACCTTCGGGATTATGGAAGATAATCTTAAATGGGCATCCAATCTTCTTAGAATTACCTCGATATATCCTCTCTGTCTTCTTTACGTATTTATAATCCTTTCCCATATGACTCTTTCGCTCGCCACCTCTCTCAAAAATTATTTCAAATCGATCAACTTTCATGCAATTGTTCTGAACTACAACACACATCTTCTCTTTTGCCTTGTTGAGAAGCCATTCCTTTGCCTCCGCCTTACTTCCAAATGTCTTAATGTGCATATAAAAAAACAAATATCATAAGCCTAACCATGTAACATACATTCTTAGAACAAGTTAAGAGTGGGTAGGTAGCGTACCAAATTATTTGCATAGTGTAAGGAAGTATCAGGACCCTCGTATGAAACATGATTAACCCATTCAATCTACGTAAAATAGTAATGAATTAGACAATGATAATCGGTAGTTAATTACGTTCACTTACTACCGATTACCAACAATCGGCAGTTAATAATATTCCCGTGCTACCGATTGTGCACAATCAGTAGGTTATATGTATTCCTAAACTACCGATTGTAGGAAGAAATTAAGTCAAGTTCTGTACACAAAAACAAGTATAATCGGAGGTTTAGTGTGTTATACCACTACCGATTATAATACAATCGGTAGGTAACTATACGACATTAACTACCGATTGTAAAGTCTGCAAAATAATATCTTTGTAGGTTTAGAGAAATTCAGTTTTGGGGTGACTAACACAATCAGTAGATAATAAGTTCTCATAAACTACCGATTATGCAAACAGATATTAAAAAAAAAATCAATTTGGGGCGACTAACACAATCGGTAGATAATAAGTTCTCCTAAACTACCGATTATGCAAACAGAAATTCAAAATAAAATCAATTTGGGGATTTTGTATAATCGGTAGGTAGTAATCTTCACGAGACTACCGATTGTTCAAATATTTTGGAACAATTGTATAATCGGTAGTTTATGAAGTACCATAAACTACCGATTATGGTATGTCCATGGCATTAAATGCATGCAAGAATGAATGTTTTTTGTTTCCGATCACATACAAACGCATACAAATTGGGTTTTGAGCTTCTTAACACAATACCTGATTGTTTGATACATTATTATCTTCATTTTGATGTGATTCATCGTCTAGGTTTTCTTCCACACCAAAATTGGATCATCCAACAAATAACCCAAATCGTCGTCTCTAAACGTATTTGAACCTTCAATACTATGTTCTTCATGTTTAATCTCACCTTCTTCCTCATACCCATCCATGTTTGTGATTGAATTTAGTTAAAATCTGATTTCCCAAAAATTATTCTTCTTTTTCTTCTTCCTTTCTAACACACTCTCTATTTCTATTCTAAAACTAAAACTCAAATTCATAATATAACACTAACTTAAACCAACTTAATTAAATAATTAATCAAGATTAACACTAATTAAGCAAGGGTAGATTAATCATTATAGAAAATAGATGGATAAGGGATGTCTTGTGATTACTTCAAAATGACCTTATTTTGTTTTATTAGTCGCCCCTAATTAGTTTTGGGTCGCCCTCAAATTCGTCAGGTTATTTTGAGGAAATAAAAAAAATTAGCTAAAGGAATTCTTTTTGGATCTTACTAACACTTTTTTCTTAATCTTTTTCTTTACAAGCATGATAAAAAAGAAGTTCATTGGTACAAAAATGAAAACATCTCCTAAAACAGTGATAGAACAAAGCAAGTGGGTATGGTATATTAGTTGATTTACCAAATATATATCCATAGTAGGATTGGTAAATAAAGAAAGTGGGTTGGTAAATTGCTATTTGTCTGAGTTTGCCAATCGAGGTGCTAGTTGAGTCGATCGAATCATTTAGAGACGATCGAATCATAATGAGCCGCTCGATCCAAGCTAGGCCGAGGCTCGGTGCAAGCTTGGACCGAGGCTCGGTGCTACTTGAACCCAGCCTCGGCCTAGCTTGGGTCGAGCGGCTCACCTTGATTCGACAACAGTCGAATCTCAACTGCTTTAATCCAACGACTCTCAATTCTCTCCCTATAAATTCAAACATTTTCAACTCCAAAATGAAACATTCTACACTCAAAAATTCTTCTACTTTCACTTCAATCTTAATCATTCCATCTTAAAATCTTGTTCTCAATTTCTGTTTAAAAAAATTCAGAAAAAAATGGCAAAAACTGCAACCTAACTTGATCTCCCAACCCAACTTGATTTTTCTGGAGTCATACTCGAAGATGCTATTAGTAAGATATGTGATGGTTATAAGAAAATTGAGAATAAGAAAAAACAAAGAGGTTTTCAAGTTTTAGATGTTAACCAAGTCAAATCTGCAGCTATAAGAAAAAGAAGAGTTCAAGGCAAGAAAATTGAAGGAAAAGAAAATTTGAAAGTTAACCATATGACTGGTCACAAAAACCAAGGAAAATCCTCTCAAGAGCGCATCGAGTGGAAGATCCGTCAAATGAAGATAAACAGGAGGCCTAAGATTATCAGAGATTTTTACTGAAATGTTTATTTAATTTAAGTTTTTACTGCCCTAGTTTATATCTTGTAAAAGAGCATAGTATATTAAATTAATATAATGGAGATTAATATTTTTATTTAATTTTAGTTAATTTAATTTAATTATTAAGCTTGTTTATTCCTTTTGAAATCAAATTATATTGAATTTAAAATTTAAAAGTGAATTAGGTTTTATTGTCAAAATCATAAATAGTCGTTTGATTAAACCTAGATGGAAGGATATGATTGAAATTATAAATTATATAGTCGTTGTCGTTGCAAACTGAGACGATCGACCTAGGTTGAGCCGATAACGACTAGTTCCATACAACAACTATAAAATAGTTCTATAAATTCAACTATTTTCACTTCCCAAATCACACCTTCTCCAACTTATTTTACACCCATATGGCTCAACTGTATATTAATCCGGCAGAGTTTACCATTGATGAAGATCTATCTCTATGTAAAAACTTTGTTGTATGTTATCAAGCAAGGGATGCAGAACGACGACAAAATTGTTTAGTGAATATGAGTTACTGGATCATAATCTATGAAAACTTCTGCAATGATACCGGTAACCCGAATAATCGTAATGTACCTGAGTTGTTTTGTCGATTTCAAACTATAAGAATTGCAGTGAAAGAATTTATAGCTTTAGTCCGGGTTGTCAATCGATATCGACTAGGGGGGACTAATGCTGAAGTTCTATTGCGAGCTTGGGAAGAATGACGAAGATGGAAAAATAAACCCTTTGCTTATGAAGCTCATTATACAACCCTGAAGGATTTTTTGATTGCACGTATGGGATGTTAAAATATAGAGACATTCTACTCCAGAAAAGATAATGTTATAAATTTTAATTGAATGTGTAAGAAAATTAGTAGTTTCCATTTATAAATTGATTCTGATTACATAAATAGTTTATTTCCTTAATCTCAATCTCAATTTCAATTACAAATATTGAATAAAACATAAATACTTATTCCCAGACCAGTTCCTCTCCTAATAACCCCGGTCCAGCATATTCCCAAATCCTTGAGTTGCTCCTGTAGATTGAGATCCATCATCAGATCTAAGGAAATTATAATTCTGAGTTGGAGAAGTGCCAAAGTCTATGTGTCTTCTGTAATATTGATTGAGATCTTGTGGACTGCCACGTCGAGACCTTGATTGTGGAGGTAGCACATGATATGAAGATTGTTCTTGTGTATCTCGCACTCTTCCCCCCTGAGAAGGTGTTGGTCCAAAAAGTCCTATAAGATAGGGAATGATGCTTGTGGAATGCGTCAATGCCCGCAATTTTTCGGTGTACATACATCTAGTCAACTGACATCTTAACTCCATTTGGTTCAAATGTTCTACCAATTGATCAACAGAGATCGTTGAGCCTGTATAAGTTCGCTCCATACCTTGCAAGACAATTGGAATCATATGACGTTCTCCAACGAGATTAAAGGTTTTTATCTCCCAACTCAATTCAGGAAAATCGGACCCAATTGATGAAGAAAAAGGTGCAGAAGGTCCTCTTGGAGGGGTTGATGAATTAGAAGCTTCTGCCGAAGGATAACCGACAAATTGTGGAACCAATGGTGCTGGTTGTGTCGGTAGAGGCAAGCCTGAGCTTCATTTTCTTATATGGTAAATATCCATCCCATAGATGTTCATAACATCTATATTAATTACAGGTTCCACCACTGATTTACCATCGGTCGTATTCATCTTCGCCATAAGGTTTCCAAACTTGATTATACCTTTTCCATCCCCGATCCCTTCGTTTTATGTAATCCGAACCCAGGACGGTTGTTGGTGGAGGATTTTTAGGGATACCATATGCACCAACTAA
>JAJJMC010019063.1:8390171-8432194 GCA_023531435.1 Papaver californicum
TCCATGCTTGTGATTTACCTCTGTTTGTTAGCATAACAAAACCAATTTTGGCAATTATTTGGGCTTCAATTAAATTAAAAAGAATTATCTGATTAATCACATAGGTTGTTAGAATTACCTGATTCCTGATTCCTGGTACGTTTAAAATTATTTAAAAATCATAGTTAGGTTATTTAGTCTTTTTCTTACTCCTGGAATTTTCTAGAGTTAGTTTAAATCATTATTTTCTAAAATCATCACCTTCACAAGTTCGAGAACCGAACCTTTATTTACCACTTTCTAAAATTACATCAAAACTCAAAAATTGATCAAAATTTATACTTTGAGCCATCAATTTTGACCCAGTAAAAAAAAAATGAAGAATATACCTTTGTTCCTTATATTCCAAATTGGAAAAGACGAATATTCTTAGATCGAAGAAATTTACAATTTCTTCTAGATACAGTTCCCTTTGTTACATTACTCTCATTAATTAAATCAAATGGTTCTGTCTCAACATCATAAATATCATTTTCGTAGAATGAATCAATGGTTTTTGTTTGAGTTTCAGAGATTAGATCAATGGGTTTTGCTTTATAATCAATAGAAACACTTCCAGCAGAGATTGAATCAATGGGTTTGAGAAATTTGGGGTTATGAGTGAAGAATTATTAAAATTTAGGGGGTTTTGAGATAAGAAGATTGAATTTACGGGTTTGAAAAGGAGATTGAGGTTTTGTTGTTATTAATTAATCAAAAACATAAACAAGGAAATTGAGGTTTTGTTGCAGTCGAATATGGAACCCTAGTTTTCTCAGATTGGTGATGGTGGTGATGCAGAGAGAGAAAAGAAAATGTTGAAAATGAAAGAGAAAATTTTGTGAAGTGTTTTGATAAAAAACAATTAACGGTGGTGATGGTACCTCATACGGATTCAGATTTGCTTTTGATGGTCCAGATTTGCTTTTGGATGGTCATACGGATTCTGTGTTTGTTTTAATTTTGTGTTAGTTACCATTGTGTGTGTTAGTTACCATCTTACTGAAACGAAAATTTGAAAGGTAAATATTGGATTTCGAATGTCGTCAACTGATATTTCTATCGTAGCCTAATGAATTTTGGAAATTAGGATTCATCAAAAATAATTTTTTTTATAATTAGGGTTCTTAGATTGTCATTTGTTTATAAATTATGATTTGATGAATAGGGTTGAACCCCAACAAATGTTCAATTAAAAGGACCCAATTTTGCATGTCCGATAAGTTTAACAAGTTAGGGGAAGAGGTTACTAAGGATAATAAGGTGTACATGAACCCTAAACTCCGAACTATGAAATCGAGTGAAATTGATGAAATCGAGTAATTGAGAGAAATTGATGAAAAATTGATATAGTTTGAGTAAGATCGATCAAAATTGAGTGTATTCTAGTCGGCTCGATAAAAAATTGAGTGGATTTTAGTGAGATTGATGAAATCATAGTTTCATATCGTTAGATTTGTTAGATCGTTAAAAAAATGAATAAGTTTGATTGGGATTGAATAAAATTCAATAAATTTAAGTGAAATCGAGTGAAATTGATGAAAAATTGATATAATTTGAGTAAGATCGATCAAAATTGAGTGTATTCAAGTCGATTTGATTACAAATTGAGTGAATTTTAGTGAGATTGATGAAATCATAGTTTGATATTGTTAGATTTGTTAGATCGATAACAAAATGAATAAGTTTGATTGAGATTGAATGAAATTCAATAAATCAAAGTGAAATCGAGTGAACTTGATGAAAAATTGATATAATTTGAGTAAGATCGATCAAAATTGAGTGTATTCAAGTCGGTTCGATAAAAAGTTGAGTGAATTTTAGTGAGATTGATCAAATTTTGGTTTAACTCACACATTTGTCTCAATCCGTATGATAATCCAACAACAAATCTAGACCATCCAAAACCTTCATGATTCGTATGAGGTGGCTTATCCATAAGTGCAGTTGTGTCACTCAATTTCACTTCAAATTAGTTAGTCTCGTTCAATTTTGCTCTTTTTTTCTTCAATATTATTCATTTTCACTCAAAATGTTTCGATCTCATTTAGTTTTATCATTTGTGTAATAACATGTTTAAATTTTGGGTAAATCGTCTCTATTGCTTTGAGGGGTTCACGAAGAACCCAAATTGGGCAAATCAAAGTTGAATTGTAGTGAAATTAAAGGAATTTATGTTCACTTTAAACATAGGATTAAGAAAACACACAAAAATTGAACTAATTCGAGTGAAAGTGGGGAAATGGACTTTGGATTTCAACTATTAGGTATAATTGACCGACAACAAGCGAAATTAAGTGAAATCGGTGGAAATTCGATTTGAGCTAAACTGGATAAATCGATTGAATCCTATAAAAATTGAGTAACGTCGACCGACATTGGGTGAAATTGTCATGAAATTCACATAAGTTGAGTGAGACCGAGCGGTATTAGATAAAATTAATATATCACGAGTCAAATTGACTAAGCTCGATAAACATTCGGTTAAAATGGTAGATAATATGAGAAATTGATAAGTATATCCATCAATACGAGGAATCACCACCGGATCTCTAAATATATCATTTTTTTAATTTTTTGTAATTCGAAGGTTGATAAATAAACAGAATACACGAGTTCGATTTAACATGGCAATCATGACTTTTTAGACCTATAAGCCTCCGCTCTTTAATGTTCACATAACGAGAAATGTTTGATGCATACCCGTCTGAAACCTTAATTTCCTTCAAGAGTCTACAAAATGAATCCTTCTCAGTGTTCGACATCACATATAAGGAGTTTGGCACCCTATACTTATCTCCTATTCTTGTCTAGTGGAAAATCAATAACAATTATCGAATTCATTTCTTATTTTTCTGATTCATTCTTACATATTCAAAATCAGCATTTATGTATAATTGAAGGTCGATAAAAATATCTTAAATCATTATAATTTTTATTATTCTTTGGATTTTTTTTCATATTGAAGGTTGATAAATAAACCACGAGTTCGTTTTAACACAAGATTGATAAGTTATGGGTAAAATTGACTAAGATCGATGGACATTCGGTTAAAATGATGGATAACTGGACAAACCGATGGAATCCAAAAAAAATTGAGTGAGGTCGACCGATATTGGATAAGATTGACGGATAACAAACGAAATTACACGAAGTTGATGGAAATTCGGTTTGAATTGATATGTAACCATATAAACCCATGAAATATATGAGAAATCTAGTGAGATCGAACAATATTGGATAATTGATAAATAACAGGTGAATACGCTCAGGTGATTTACACAAGTCGATTGTAAAAAAATTGTGCAAACTCGGGAATTATGTTTAACCGAAAGTCGATAAAAATTCTCGAATTTATTTCTCATTATTTAGATTCATCTTAATTATCATAAATTTTTCGTATTGATTCTAAAATATTACTAATAAGTAGATTCTCAAAATAATAGTTGCAAATCAGAAGCATGAAATATCAAGAGACCTAGACTAAGCATAAACCATCAACTGAAATCATAACTACTTAATAAAAATCGTATATCAATTTTATTCAATGAAAATAATCATAAAAAAATTGTAAAATTAATTTAATAAAAAGTTATCACTTTATTATTGGAAATATGACTTCCTCCATTTTTTCAGAGGTTTAATTCCTCAAGATGAAAATACTCTTAATAGATAAAAACATGCTAGAAAAGTATTTACCAAGAAGAATTATATATTTATTTTAGCAAAAAAAAAAAAAAACACATATTCTTTTGTGCACTTGCCTTAATCCGTATGAAGTGCTCAAATCAAATCTCTACCGTCCAAAAAAAATCATAATCCGTATGACTTAGCCTTATCACCGTCCAAAACTTTTCATATAAGCTTATTTTCTCTCACTTCACTTTGCTAAACCTAGTTTCATTTTCCGCCTCCATCTCTTTTTCCGCCTCCATCTCTCCCGTTCTTCCTTTTCTCTCTGGTTCAACCTGCTCTAAATGAGATACAAAGTCAGAGGTGGGTTTTGTTTTCACCTTCTAGTTTAATTCCGGTCTTGAGTTTTCTATCAGTATCAATTACTAATCTGTGAATCTGTAATTGCAGGTCAGTGATAAGATGGATCCAAATGACCTAGTGAAGCTCATTTGAGATCTTGAACCCCCAGAACAAACCCGGAAGAATTACAGTTATTGTAAGGATGGGAGCTGAAAAAATGAGAGCCAAATTGCCTGATTTGATCATGGAAGTTCGCTCAGTTGGAAAAGACAGTGACAAAAGTGGTACTTGAAGAGGAAGATTCTACCACAAAATCTCAGGTTTAAAGATTGAAGCCAATAAGTGTAAGGTTGGTCTTAATTTACTGGTTTTGTGTATGTATTTGTAATTTTACAGTTTATTTGGTAGATCTGTACTAATTATTTGGTTGGGTTTGGTTTGATTTTAATCCTTGCAGTGGTAAGACCTCGAAGAACACAATCATAGCTTCAAAATTTATACAAGGACACCAAGCAATCAAGTCGGATTTGTTTGACACGGTGAGAACTTTACCCTTTTGTTTCTTCAAATCTAGGGTTTGGTTTGGTAGATTTCAAAAAAATTAATTTCTGATGATCTAAAAAAAATCATTTTCAATCCCTGTTTTTGTATCATTTTTATTTTATTTTCTTAGGGTTTACATCGATTGTTTTGATTGTGATTTTTTTCTGATTTTTGAAGCTAGGTTACATGTATGAGAACTGAAATCATCATCAGAGTTACGTAAGTTAAAGGCTCCCTCTGCTAGTGTGCCTGAAGTTGGACAACCAAGTTCATCTGAGAGAAATGGATCCTCACTTGATGATGGCAATCTACAAACTTTGAACAACAGTTTCAACAAAGTAAAAATGAGTGCCAAGAATTAGAAGCTTCAGAGAATTATGGGAATATAAATGTTTGTTAACAGGTTGTTTGTGGTTCGTGGGAAGTTGTAAGAGCTACTAATTAATTGCATTCGTCCCCTTCTTATTCTGAAGGTAAAACATAGTAGCTGTAGTTTTGTATCTTAATTAACTGGCAGTCTAGCATATGAAAGAACTCTAATCTCTTGCATTACAGAGGCTGTTATTTGAGATTTTAAAGAAGTTGGATGCCGAACTGAAGCATGAGGTCTGCTATTGGGCTGCATATTATGTAAGTGGTCATTTGCAGACTCCCCAAGTATAATTGGAAAGTTGATATGCTTAAATTTAGAGGGTATAAATTATATTTTAGGGGTACAAAAAACCTAGATAGTATTGTAACATGTTCATCTTTCCTTGCCTGGATACTAACTTTTTTCTAATATATTGGCTATAATTGAGCCAATATTGCTCTTTCCTTGCCTGCTGTTTCACATGGTTATTTACTATGGCCTTTGAGTTGGTATAACTTCTGAAGCTTCTAATTCTTGGCAATTATTCTAATGGTGGTTTTATATTCTCTGATGTGTAGCCCAGTTTCAACAAACTTTGAACAGCAGTTTCAACAAATGAGTGCCTTTGAGTTGGTGTAACCCATGTCAACCTGCACGATTAGTATATATAGGTATACTAATTATGGGAGTAATTGTAAAATCATTTTAATTGTTGTTTAAATCTCGACTATGTTCACTAGAAGGGAGTTTAGGGGTCCTGCCATTTAAGTTTTGATGTGAGGCAGGTTGGCTTGGACGTTTGCTCATCTATGCTTACCTTCATGTTAAAAATATTGAATACGAGTCGATCCGATTCTTATATGATGGTCCTCGGATCAATACAGCTCTTACCTTTGATGAAGTAATTTCTTTGGTTAATTTATCATTATTATCACACAAGCAATTTTTTTTTTTTGAACCACTGAGTCTCAAGATTCTATGTACCTAATTCATACTGAAGATTTTGACTTCAAAACCCCTGAATTTGCTTGTTTAATTGGAATTTCACTCTAAACTCATTACTAATCTTTGATTAATGCATCTAATTACAGAACAAGAAGAACTTGTAAGGTCATTTGAACAGAAACAAACTCAACAGAGTCGTCTGTGGAGGGTTAGTATCCAATTTCTGTTTTTTTTTTTTCTTTTTTGTAGTTAATGGTCTTTGTTTCATCTAGGTTCAGTTTGTATTGAGTTTCTGATGTATATTGAAAACCCCATAAGCTAAGTTCACTGCGGAAATTCGCAGAACTTTGTATCCGCAGCTTGAAAAGTTTTTAACATTCTAAGCAGGACATGAGTAACTAAACATCAAGCATGGACCATCAACAGAAGGGTATATACCTAAACTAATTCGTACATTTCTGTTGAATTAGTAACCATATTCTTGACTTAATTCTTCTGTTGAATTCCTCTTCTTTTTATTTATCTGCAGGTGAGGACTGTTTCAGAAAAACAAATGATGTTATTGAGAACAGCCGTTCACGATGTAAGCTGTCCAAGCTGGCTTTGTATCAGGCTTAGGAAAAAACTTAGCTCTATGTTAGATACATATCTTTCTTGAGTGAGGCCATATCTGTTTTTGAAGTAGTGTTCTTTATGTTTTTTGCTTTAAGATTGTGGAGATTGTAAATATTTCTTAAAGAAAATATTATATTGTATTTTTTTTCCTTTTTCTTAAAGAGTGTAATTTTCTTAAGAAATGATATAAATTGAATTATGTGATATAATGAATTTTTTTTTTAATTTGGTTCATAATTTATTTGGTATTAATTTTAATTTTAATTATGATTTGGGGTTACTGAAATCAGAATAGTGAAGTAATTTTTTAGCGAGCAAAAAAATTGAGTAGCTTAAATACTCCAGCAACCAACTTTAAGCTAATTAAAATCTGAATTCTAAAAAATTTGGAAGCTTAAAAATTTAAACGATCAACTTGAGTAAAAACTTTGATACCTTTAAAGTTTAAGCAACCAACTTCAGGACAATCAAAAGTAAAAATCGCTAGTAGCAAGTAAAATCATTTGATCGCTTAAAATTTTAACCAAGTAAAATCAGATTTAGTTGTTCCATGTATCTTCCAACTAGGTAGTTTAATAGCTCCTAAGTCACAAGTTGCTTCTAGAGAGTAAAAAATTTTGTACCTCAAAAGCTTGAGCAACCAACTTCAGGCCAATCAAAATCATAAATCACTTTTACCGAGCAAAAATCTTGATAGCTTAAAACTTTAACCAAGCAATTCAACATATTGTTGCTCCATGTATCTATCAACTAAGTAGTTTAATTGCTTTAGAATGATTGGTATATCTGAAGCGATTGATATGTTACTTGCTATATTGGTTGGTCTAGATGTTAAGCAATCAAAATTTTACTTGCTCCATGTTAGTTGGTCTGATGTTAAGCAATGAGTAAAGCAATCGCTTTAGGTAAGTTGGTTTATTACTAGAGCGATTGCATGATCGCTCAAGGCTTTGAGATACATGGCTTTTGGGCAACCAACGTAGCGAGTGCCACTTTTAGTCGTTATAGCGACTTAAAAGGGGCTTTAAGCGACTTAAAACGACATGTCGCTAAAACCCGTTTTTCTTGTAGTGCTGGGATAGTCTTGACATGGACATCTTAGAGTTAATTGCAAGTTATCTACATACAGTAGATTACATACATTTCCGAGCAGTCTGTAAAACAAATCGATTGGTGGCTCCTACTGTGCGTAAGAGAACCATGCTAGAGATGTCACGTACTACATCTTTATCTCCATGGCTAGTTTTGCATCAAAACAATAAGGATTGTGTTTACAGATTCATAAATTCAATGCATAACAATGAGGCATATCTCATAAACCTCTCTGAATCCTTATTAGATGCTACAATTCATTGTTCAAAAGGTGGTTGGCTACTGATGTCCTAGTCATGCAAAAAAAACTTGTTCTTTTTCAATCCCTTCACAAGAGATGTGATAAGACTTCCCGAATTACCAGAACTTTATGATGACGTCCAGGGTATATCATTCTCGTCCATGCCTACTTCTTCAGACTGTACAGTGTTTGCCATCAGAGGACATCCTTATTCAAGTTATGTTCACACCACCTCCATCTCAACGGGAGAAGATTTTTGGGACCTCAATGACTACAAGAACTCCGAGGAGTACTTGAGATTTGTTTCGTGCCGAACTAATCCAGTTTTCCACGATGGGCGTTTCTACTGCTTAGACACGCACGGAATTTTAGGAATTTACAATTTGGACAGTAGGAAAATTCTTGACAAGTTAGAACCGGCTTGTACTTCTTACCATCAGAGTTTTTTGGTGGAATGCGAAGGGCAACTTCTATCTGTATTTGTAAAATCTCTTAAGACTAAGCCGGTTCAGATCTTCAAACTACTTTCGTCTAAAAAGACTAAAGGGCTGGTTTGGGTTGAAGTTAGAGATCTAGGGAAATATATGCTGTTCGTCAGTCATACTTCTTGCATCGCAGCAATCGCTCCATTTAGTCGCATGAAGAACAAAATATACTTCCCAAGATTACACGACGAACGTATTGTTTTCTTCTCGCTGGATACATGTAGGTATCAGACATCACATAATCCCATTATCTTAGTATTTTTAATATCATCACATCATATCACTATTTTTTTTAAATGAATAATAATTACTTTCTGTTTTTTGTTGGTATTTATTTGTACCTTTTGCATCGTAACATTTTAATGATAATTCATTGACGAATCGAAGTATACGCCAATCAAACATTTGATTAACATGGGCAGTTATATTTTATTAAAATAAATAAATTATGGATTTTGGCTTGATATATACTCTGTTCATTTCTAAAAAATAGATAAAGTTTTTATAAATAAATATGTCAAAAAGATAGGATTTTTTCTATTTAAGAAAAGTCACATGATATTAGTTTACTAACTTACCCATGGAGGGACCATTATCTCTCATTTTTTTTATCTAATATCTAATGGAGGAGACCATCTAAAACAAGAAAGACAAATTAGTAAAAAACATGGAAAAATGATTGCAATGATTGGTTTTCTTAATTTTTGTGCTAAACTAAACACGCGTTACACGCCTATCATTTTGAAACGGAGGAAGTATTTATAAGGAGTTACTGATTAATCTTATCTAGAGGATCCGGTTAACCCGTGGTCCACCCATCTAACTCCTTTTACTCGCTGGTCCAAAATCATGTTTTTGGACGAAAAAAATCAGTTTAAGGTCCATGACGCGTGCGGGTCTTATAAGGTGTATTTTCTAAATTCCCCAAACACCCTCATGTATAAATAACACTCTAGGTTAAAGCAGAGATTTCTCCTTTCTCTCGATTAAATATCTGTAGTGGAGGAAGAGAACAGAAGAAGCAAGTGATAGCGAAGAAGATTCAATATGGATCGGTGAAGAAAAAGAAGAAAAATGTATAGATTCATCGATTTTGGGTTTTTTCTAGACTTTTTATTTTTTTTTCTACATCTGGATCTGATATTCAATCTTGAAGATGAAGGAATCTTTTTCATCATTTGGATCTGATATTCAATGTTGAAAGACGAAGGTTGCCTATTTAGAACGATATGATTTAGTCAATTAAAGTGATGATTAATCCTCCTTTCTGTTTTCTGTTAATTTGATTTCATTTTTTTGTTATTTTTATCTTTGATTAAATTGTTTTGGTTTAAATTTTTCAATGTTATTGTAGGATCATATAAATTTTTTTTGGAGATTTTATATGATCCTATAATAACCGTAAATATTTTTTTTGGTACTTTTTCCTTCAGTACATATCAATATGTATTGTTAGATCAATATGTATTGTGGGATCATGCATTTTCCTCCAGTGTGTATTTTTCTTCAATACATATCAATATGTACTATGGTATCATACACTTTTTTTCCTTTTGTACGAATTTTCCTTCAGTACATACCAATATGTACTGTGGGATCATACATTTTTTCCTTCGGTACCTATTTTCCTTTAGTACATACCAATATGGGGGATTATACATTTTTCCCTCGGTACATATTTTCCTTTAGTACATACCTATATGTATTGTTAGATCAATATGTATTATGGGATCATACTTTTTCGTACAATACATATCATTATGTACAGTAGGATCATCTACTCTTTTTTCTTGTGTACTCTCTTCTTCTGTTGTATTTTTTATGTATTCTATGTACTCTTTAATCTTATTCTTCATATTCGTTAATGATATTACTGGATGTATGTTTTTTCTCACTTTTGATTGTGATTTCAATCGTTTTGGTTGATGGTTTCGCTGGATTTTTTTTTTCTGGCGTTGATTTTTGATTTCACATCCGTTTTTTACTTTAGGTTTTGATTTTCAGGTGTTTTTGTTTATTTTTAGGTTTGATCGTACTGTAAGGTGATTTCAAATGGTTCGCACGGTTGGGGTAATGGGTAGGAAGGTAATTTTATGTTTTCAAACAGTTTTTGGACCTCCGGTTAATTGATATTTTTGACTAGACTATAGAATAACTGGTACTCGGATTTTTTGACTATTCAACAAATTTCCCATATGTTTATTATAGTCTGTGGACGGGATGTGGACCGTGGAGGCAAACAATGACGAATAAATTGGGTGTGGCCATTAATTTTTTAGGTGTCCTTAAAAATATGCCAAGAACGATACTAATAATAAGTTGCATAATTTTGATTTTGAACGACAAATATCGTAGCTAAAAGAATTATGGGACGAAACGTTCAAAGAATGAACTAATTTGATGTGTTATTAGTACACGTTGTGGCCATATAATTATCCTTAACCGTTATCTGAAACGACACTACCCATAGCAACATGTGTTATTAGTACATCTTGTTGGATATTTTCAACACTTGATGTTTTTTGTTTGTTCGCTATGATATGGAAGGCTGGTGCTGGCTTATGTTTGTACCGAGAGAAAAATTTAGGTTTTAGTTTGAAAACCTAATTAATTAGATTTCGTTCAAAATTGAACAAGCATGTCCCTTCCCATAAGCCACCATTGATGGCTCTTGGAGGTGTCTGTTGGAGATGAAGAGGCATCTCCAATAGACATGAATCCCCTATAAATAGTAAAGATGTTCTTCCATTCAATATAATCGATTTCTATCTGATTTTTTCTTTACTTAAGCATCATCAGAATCTCTCTAAACATTGTTGTTGATGGTGAGTTTTTGACAAGGGAGAAAATCGTAATATTTCCTCTGTAATGCGTTTTTCCTATCTGCAGAAGCGTGAAATAAATATACATTAATTCCTGACAAGCATCAAAATTATGAATATTATTCTTATCATACATTCTGCAAGAAAATCGAGAAAGGATATTCAGCTCTTGGCTAAATTATCCTTGCAGCTCTTTGGCATATATATGCACAAGAGAAATTTCAGAGCTTTATTCAACTAAAACCTCGTTATTTCATGTGCATCCATGCGAACTACTTGTATAAAACATAACGACTGGTTATATAAAATTACGAACATTCAGACTAAAGGCGATGCCATATCTAAATGAAAACGCTAATTAGATGCATACCATCTAAATTGCAAAGTCACATCAAGCATAATTTCAAGTTGCAAAATTTTGCGGTTGAATCTCTTGAAGATGTTCTGTATGCACTGCACAAAAGTTAAGCATAAATGCTAACAATTAAATCTCACAAGACTAAGAAACCCTAAATAGGCCATAATCATGGTCAAAATATTAGTAAAGGCCAAAACCAACGGCACATAGCCAATAACCCTGGCTTCAACAAGTACATGCTTTAGTAACCCACAGCCATGCTTCCAGCATGAACGTGTCAAATTACAAAGGCAATAAAAGGCAACAAAGTCAAAAGCCACGCAAAGTGCTAGAAGAGGAGCAGAGGCGCTAGCAGCAGCGCAACAGTGCTAGTACCAGCGCTAGTGCTAGCGCCAGTGTTGTCGGAAGCGCTAACGCTAGCTCCGCTGCTGTCGTGCCACGCTATACTCCCTTGTCGCGCATGTTACTGATGTTTCCACTTCACTCTCTATCGCTTGTGCCAGCACCATTCTTCGTCGCTAGCACCATTACTTAAGCTATTATCATGACAAATTGGCATAAAATCTATTAACATCAATATTTTACAAACAAAGCTCGCGGATTTGAAGTCATGACTCCACTAAATCCTACGAGACATCAAATCATATTACATGAGGGTATTAAACATGGGGTTTTGTTCTGGTGGTTACAACAACATGGGCGTAGCAACACCCTATGACAAGGAAGTTACAAAGTAAGTGACAACGGTTGAAGCGGTTGAAGATATGATGGAGTAATGATATGGAAGTCTCCATAAACTTCCCAAGATAAAGTGGATGGTTGCTCCCACAACCTCCATATCTCCCTCGCCCCACTACCTCCACTACTTTACAAGGGATAATGCGTGTTACCAAATCACTGTAAATAGGCTCCTCAGGCCATTTCAAACAGACAGAACGAAGAATAGATATAAAATTATTCTCACAAACTCTGTTATTCTTCACCTCTATACACCATTCAACGCACACAAATTCCTTTAAAAAATTTCTTCCCTCCTCTAAGATCAACCCATCTCCTCCTTTGTAACCGAAGCAAAACGTAAACAAACATTCTTCTTGTTTGGATTCGTTTTGTATGATTTTGATCCTCGAACCTAAAAAGTACTTCAAAAGTACATTTTTTTCCTATGAGCAATTTTTAGGTAAAAACAATTGCAGACCACATCGGGAGATCAACCTCTCGATAACAAAATTCAATTCTTCAAAAAATGGTGGATCTTAGATCAGGTTCAACAACCAATCTCAATTCAAGTTCAACAACCGCTACTAATACCGATAATACCAATGGTGGAACTCCATAGATCATTCCTCGAAACACCACCACTGAAAACACCAAAACTCCTCTTCATACCACTGAAGGTGTCAAAGACAAAGAACAGGCATCACCAACCATTGCAGATTTGATGAAGTGACAAGAGACCTTGGCTGAAACTCAAGTATCCATGGCCACCAGTCAGAAAGAATTTCTTACCTATCTTAAGACTTTAATGGAACAGTTAACACCAGAGCAACATCATCGTCAAATGGAGCAAGCCAAGAACACAACCGCCGGAGGTTCCAACACGTTAAAATATAACGCCCAAGGAGATGATGAGGTACAAATCATCACCGATCGTGTATCAGAAAGGAGTCAACAATAAAACTTCATCACCCGTGAAGACCTGGAAAGGCTCCTACGAAACCGTGGAAAGGAAGATTCATCTCCGTTCCATCAACACCAACCCCCTTACCCAACAGAAATTCAAAGGGTTGCACTGCAGAACGGATAATCATCCCCTCCATTCTCATTGTATGATGGCACCGAAAACGCTCGAGTACATGTTTCTCGATTCTTTGAGTCACTAGGAGCGCATGAATATAATCAAGTGTAGTGACTCAAATAATTCTCAAAATATATTATGGGAAGAGCCTATACTTGGTACAACAACCTCGCTCCCAACATCATCTTTAGTTGGTCTCAGATGATCAATGCTTTTTATAAAAAGTGTTTCTTTGTCTCTGAGGAAATCACTCTTTAAGATCTGGGAAAAATGTTCCAGAGAAACAACGAGCATCCCAACAAATAAGTAAAGAGGTCCAGGACACAAGCTCTCGGCTGCCATGAACAAAACGTTACTATGATTCCTTTTTATCGTGCCTTATTAGAAAATTTACGATTTCAAACTTTCTCTGAGCTGCATGATCCCACCAAGAGATCAACAACAACTGCTCTAGCCTTTTTGGAAAGGACAAGGTCCGCCAGAGAAGAAATTCATGGAAATACCCGTGGAAGTAGACGTCTGGTAAACAAACAAGCACTCCATAGGTATTGTCACTGATGAAGGATCCAAGAGAAAAGAAACACCTCAGTCGACATCATATGCCAAGCGCGCCACATCCGCTCCGGCGATAACACCGACACCAACTCAAGGACAAGGATCAATCGAGACTCCACGTCAGTCACAAAGAAACAAGACGGATCTAACAATCCCATATTTCCCTTTCCCATGGAAGAGGTCATTGAGATGCTGGAATTATGAGTATAAAATGAAGCTATCAAGTTACCACCTATGCGACAGCTGCCTACCGAAGAGGACATGTCAAATCCAAAGTAACGTCACTTTCACAGATTCGTCAATCATCCCACCAGCGAATGCAATGGATTGAGACGTATATTCAGAGAAAAGATCAACTGAGGAGAGATGCGCATGGGGACTGAAGGTGTCCACAAAGACCCACTCCCCGTCAGGAGCTTTATCCTTTTTGGAGATTCTGTCAAAAGAAATGTCAAATCCATGATGGAGCGCAGGTGTGAACTTATATACCTTTCGGAGACACGACATAAAGATGTTTTTACTGTCCTCAATCGTGTCATGTCGGGTAAACGTCTACTCTTCGCCGAAAAAGGATACTATGCATCCCAAGTCCACTTTAGGATAGATATGTTGTCGATAAAGTTGGAACGTCTATAAAAAAAATTATGCATAAAAAAGTTCTTATGCTATCATACAGCTTAAAAAACGATCAACAAACAATGCGTCTTTGCTAGTGATACATAAAATGTAGCAAAAACTTAGTCAATTGCCTCTATTTTTAATTTGTTCCAAATCTAACAATTCAAACTAATCTAAAACAATATACCCTCAAATCTCGTCTGCATATCATTTTCACATAGATTCATCATCAAAGTACTCTCTTAAAAAGAACTCCTCAACTCTGGTTTTGATTCCATAAAAAAATGAATATTTGTCTATCATTAATAATCTTCATCTCCCTACATTTTCTTATAATTATATGGTCCGTCCTTAGATCCTATTTCTCCCAGTATTGACGTCAGAAAAACAACCAGAGATTCATCTCTTTCTTTGAATGATATTAGTCCTCCTTATTGGCTTTCTCCTTCAGGTAACATTGCTTTTGGCTTCTACCAGTTACCATGGTCTCCTAATCAATATTCTGTTGGCATATGGTTTGTTAAATCGTCTCACAAAACACTAGTTTGGACTGCTAACCGTAAAGATCTTATTTCAGCTGTGCACAATCCATCTTCAATTTTCTTCACCAAGGAAGAGAAGTTACTATTGTGGATAATGCCACAAAATAAAGATAAACTCTTGAAGAGAAAGAACAATAAACCGTAAAGATATCAAATTCAAAAGATATTATAATTGAAACCAAATACTTTAACCATATTCATTCTGACTAACAAAATGCTAATGTATATTATTGTGGTGAAAATATTGGAATTTAGAGCTCTCCCATCAATTCTGGTCACATACCAACAAAAAGGAAAATAAAAACTACACTCTATTTACACCTCACACTTCGGCCAATTATTCGGCCATCTCTCCATTTCTATTCTTCTCTCCACTTCTGTTTTTTTCTAACTTATGTCCATTGACAGAATAACTTAACCAAGCCAAAAAAAAAATACCGAAGATTCACACCTGCTGCTACAAATTACCATGCTTAGTTTAGGTAAGATTCACAACTGCTGCTTGAGAAACAGCGGACGAAGGCAATTGCATTCGTTCTCAATTTTAAGGTACAACCAATAGAATAAGTAAGACAACTTATGCTAAAGTTTTTTCATTATAGAAGCTTATTTTCCTTATAAAGAAAAACAAAAGAATGGGTTATAAGTTTTATAATTTTGGAATCGTTCTTGGTCTTCAAAATTGGCATCCGAAAATCCATTATTAGACTGTCGTCCAATGTAGTCAATATCAGATTTCGGTTTGTACAGGTCAAGAGCGATACACTGGTACATCTTTGTATCAGAGATATTTCGGTTCCAAATATCGGTAAATATCGGTCTACATATTTTATACATATAATTATTATATCAAACGTTTTTTTCATATTTGACTTATTAAGATATAAAATTAGTACTCATTTTTCTAAAATAACATAAAAAACATGAATAACAATTAAAAACCCTAAAACAATGATAAGGAAAAAAAATTAATTAAAAATTCTAATTTCGTTTGTACCGGTCTATTTTGGCCATTTCAGTTAAACCGTATCGGTCAATATCGACCGATATTTTTGCACAAAAACCGTTCCACCGGTATAGGCTATTTCGTATCGGATGAGGCCCGATAAGAGTAAAACCGACGATTTTTCGACCGTAACGTCCGAAATTAACTACACTGTTGTAAGGGGATCAGCAAATAATGGGACTCCAACTACACTAGTAATCATACTTAGCCCCTTAGCATTCCATAAGTGAGTTGGAACATTCCTCAAGTTCATCCATACAGGTACTGATTTCATTTCATGAATGTCTTGCTCAATAAAAACCTTCCATGGACGAATTAAAAATAGTCTGCTTGAAATAGTGATTGACCCTAATTCAATGGCAGTAACTCTATCTTCCTCTAACTCAAACTCAAAGATGAACATCAGTTCTTCATGAAGAGTCAATTTAAAAGCCCCTTTAAGCTTCCATGCTTCTTCCATTGTTTCTTTCACTTGGTGAAAAGGTAGTCTACTGCCCACAAAAAACCCAACTAGAAATTTGCCGCACACCCTAAGTTCATCGACTAAATCAGAGGAAGAGATGATGGATTTCAACTTACCATCCATTGAATGAGGTTTATGAAAAGACAATTTGCAGATAGTAGAATCCACCCTGCTGCCTCCATCATTGTATCCCCCAAAAAGAGATCTTCATTTTCCATTTTTAGGTTTTTCTGAAATCCCAATCGAATCTCCAATCACACCAGCTCGATCCTTGTTGACTCCAACATAGATTCCCCCACTAACAGTAAGAACACCATTTGCTCCAGCTGAGGGAGGATTTGAGTTCAAAAGAGGAAAATCCTTCATCCTAAAAATAGTCCCTGTATGCATCATAAACAGAGACCATTCATGCCCAGACCTCAGAAAGAAGAGGAGTCTAGAGCAAGAAGAATCATTTGTACAATAGATTATATAAGTTAATTTTGGATTTCAGGGAAAAAATTCGGTTTCTAGGGTTCCGAAAATTAGGGTTTATACTAATGGATCGAGATTTCTGATTCTAGGGTTTTGATAAGGATCAAAACGTGATTGATTAGTGGTTTGGATTTAAGTTTTTGATGTAGAAATCTTATGAGATTTCAACATTTCAATGAAGAACAGGACGAAGCTTTTTTTTCTCCAAAGGAAGAGAGAGAGCAAACTGAATTCTTTTAGTACAACAAACATATTGTGATAAGAGAACTAAAGTAAGTCTTCTAATGTTAATGAAGGGTACAACACACAGTTTTCTGTCCAAAGCGACATAACCAATATAACTACTACAGAACCTGTGCCTGTAAAGTTCTTTTAGTTTTCCAGTCTTCATTTGTTTCTCAAACTGTAAGTTAGATCAAACTCCATTTGTCATGGCTAACTCTTTGTTAAGTGATGATAAATATGACTTAGAGTTTCTTTGATGGTGACATTAGATGGTGACATTGATCTTATCAAGAATTAGAGTTTCTTTGATGTAATTTATGTGGAGCTTTCTTTTATGACTGTTTACTATTGTAATGGAGTCATCTGATGATTTAGTAGTTACCAAGCACCAGAAGTCAAGTCTAATACTGTCAATCATATGGAGTATGAATTAAGTTGCAATTGATTAATGTCATCTTACCTGGATGGAATCCAAAATTAAGGTTAGCAAAAGACATGTAGTTTTATAGGTTGGAAGACATCTATGTAACCGTCGCATTGTAATCCTGTAAACTAAAGCCACTGCCTGTATTGGACAACTACTAAACTCCCAAGTTGGGTCTGTAAACAATTCTTGCTTTAGTAAATGACAAAAAATTTAGATTATGTTTCTGCAACTGAATTTAGCAATCAGGCTCACTAAGAAAATGAGTTTGAGTACAGATTGGTGTTTGGTGTAGCATGGTTTTCACCCTTAATTCAAAACATTTGAGATATTCATTATAATGCTCCCATCTAATAGTGAATGTCGATATACGCACAACATGGTCTAATACTACTTTGTGTATTCAGGTGTAACACCGAGATATAGTGGGTTAACCTTGAATACATGGAAAGACAAGACAATTAAGGATATGATGGGACAATTGTTGAATATACTTTAACTTACTACTACATTGGGTCGATTGTCGGTTTATAACGTGATTCTTCTGATGTACGTTTGTCCTTCTGCCATTGGTGTTGTATCTCTTGGCCAAGAAAATATGTAAGCATTTGTCTTCTTAACTTACATCAACAATACCTTTAATTCTATTACAGTTTGAATTAGAATTATCAGATCAGCTCCAGTTAGAATTTAGAGGAAACAATGAGTTGGTTGAACAACTGTTAAGTATAAGTAGGAACATATTTTGGGAACGAAATACAGTAAAACCTCTATAAATTAATACTCGATAAATTAATAACCTCGATAAAATTAATAATTTGTCCAGTCCTAACTTGGGACCAATATAAAATTGGACCCCAATCGATAAAATAATAAGATAATAACTTTTTTGAAATCCCAGTGTATATATATTGGTCTCAATAAAACTATAAATTAATAATTACTAAAAGATTCCAAATTCTAAGATTGTCTAGTAAAAAATGAATCTATAGTCATTTGTTTATTGTTGAACTTCAAATCTATATTGAGTTCATCTTTAAATCTCCTCATTGCACTTAAGAGTTGGGGCATTGTCTTCTCGTATTGCAACAAAAAGTTGTGAAGAGTTGTTGCCGCTTGCAATGCTTCTTTTCGAGTGACCGGTTCAAAACTATTGAATCATCCTCAACTTCGTCATCGACCGGATTTTGAATGGTATCCTCCATAATTTCTTCAATGCTTTGAACCTCGTAACATTCATTATTTTCACCAGGATAATCTAGCAAGTGATTCACATCCATTTTGTGCCGATAATGCATACCAACTTTTTGGTACCATGAACTAACTTTTTACTTATTCAAAAACAATGAACTTGACAAATTCAATTAATTTGTGAATGTACATTCATAAAATGTGCCTTGGAACTTGTTTTTGTAATTTATTTTTCATCTCTAACTAATATACATTGTAACTAGTACATTGGACTTGGAAATTTAAAGGTAATACGTAAAACCTCTTTAAATTAATAAATTATTAATTTATCGATATAATAATATCTCGCTAAATTAATAAAATATCCCGGTCCCAACATTATTAATTTATAGAGGTTTTACTGTATATTGTATTGCAAAGTAGTGTTACAAGAACAAATTTGAAATGGTTATTAATCAAGTTAGGTATTTATGACTGATGTGATTGTTCATGTTGATCAGTTTCTAAATACTATCATTTGCAATGTTTTATTTTAGTCTAAATGCCTATATAATGTACTCCAACCAATTTTCATGGGCGATATTGATCCTTTTAATTCTTATTGCAGGTCCCTCGAACGATGTCACCGGATGAGTGGTGTTATATCTATACATTTATTTTTATAGTTAACTTGCTTTTGATTATATCTATACATTTGGTGTTCTAATAGTTAACTTGCTTTTGATTCTGTACAATGAAGTCTTATCGGGGTCCTGTGTTTGCAGGTTTTGGATCACCATTGATGCTGCTATTGTGGACACCAATGAGAAGGACAAAGAAGGTGCAAATGGGAAAGTGAGTTTGCCAAAACCATTAAAAACTTCCTCAGTGTTGGTTAAGGAATCATATGTATTCAATGGAGAGGCGATAAAGCAACTGGAAGAGAACAGGTCAGTGAAAGTGTCTGCAGATGTCCCTAAGGGTGCCAAGCCAGTTGTGGTAACAATAGAGAAAAAGGTACTTTCATATGGGAATGGGGTTGTAGCAAATGGATGCTAGATAATTCAGCAGGTCCCTCGAACGATATCACGGTTGAATAAGAGTCAAAAAAGCGATTGCAATTGTGTTGATCATCGAGCAATGAAAAATAAAGGTATTTCATGAAAGATAATACATGTTTGGAGTCGAATAAATCATGTAATCATGGAATAATTTTTGGTTTTTATCCATTAAATAAGTATATTTCCCAAGGGGTTACAACTTAATTAGCATTGGTTTGGAATGAGAAAAGTTTCAAGTGGTGGTATAGACTTCTTTTTTGATCAAAAGTGGTGGTATAGACCACAATTATTAACAAATTTATATGTTGCTTAATTAGTTTCAATCTAATTACTATCTGAATTATTGTCATTATCCCTGGAGTGGTTGATTACTCATAATTTTTCTACGTGCCCGAATCTGACTGGCACTAATTTAAAATGATTTCGAAAGTGATGAAATTGAGGTTATTGAAAGACGATGTTGGGTATTGCCGACTGTTGTTGATGGGGTGTCATAATTTGCCAACAGGGAAAATGGTGATAGAGAATAAGTATCGAAAAGAAAAAACGCGAAAAAAAGTTTAACACATACCCGGTGTGTACCACAGGTTTCATCCTAGTTTTATTTATGTATAAGGGAGAGATAATGATATATTTTGGAATTGATTCGGACTGTTTAATCTAGTTATATTTTTTTTTTATAAAGTCCTCCTAAAAAAATGAGTATTCTTCCCATAAACTTATAGATCCAAACGAATTCGGATGTTCTAAATTCCTTATATATAAATTCAAAGCGACATCGTGTTGAATATTCAATATTTTTGAATTGATAATAGTAAGCCTCGAATCATCCATTAAAGTTTAGAGAACTCGCCCCACAAAAACGGGAAAAAATTACCCCGTAATGGTGATGAAATATGTCGAAAGACACCAAAAAAAATGTAAAAACATTTTATTCAATTAAAACTTATCTAAAAAAGGCTAATTTAGGGGCTCCCACATTTATAGAGGGGCTCACATAATAAGACGAAATAGAGACATTTGAAGTAAAACTCAAAAACCCCTTGTCCATCATATTTTCATAATGGCTAAAATACCCCTGATTAGTTAGTAAAACTTATTAGCTAATAGATTAAGCTAATCATGATTAATCGAAAATAATCTTAAACTTAATCAAATCAATTCAAAATTTTTTCTTTTTGGTTTGGTGGGAAGAAAAATTAGAAGAAATGTAAGATAATTTTGTAGGTTTTTTTTAAAAACCCTAGATTTTAATTCAATCAACCAGAGCATAACTGGGATACATCTAACTTAAACTCTCGGTCTTTTAATGGCTCAAATTGGATGAAATTACGGACAAAAAGATGATTTATTTTTTATTCAGAAAATTTTACGGTTAGGTTTTCATGTCGAACCCAACCCAACAGTAAACAGAAGAACAATGGATGAACACCAAATCGTAACAGTTTTACGGTTGGGTTACACACATAAAACCCAACTGTAAATAATCCTTGATGAAAAAAATTTATCTAACCTGAAGGATTTTACGGTTGGGTTTTCCAATCAAACCCAACCGTAAATAAGCCTCAACACAAAAAAATCAGACATATGCGGAATACTTTACGGTTGGGTTTTCCAATCGAACCCAACGGTAAATTGCAAAAAAAAAAAAAATTTGATGCAAATTTTTTTACGGTTGGGTTTAGAATCGAACCCAACCGTAAAATTGCATCTTCATCTCCTACCTTTAATTTTACGGTTGGGTTTTCAAATCGAACCAACCGTAAATTTTTCTGTAACCCAAATTCTCCATTACTTTGTTTAGTTTTATCCGGATTTTCATCACTATTACCTTATACACCTATAGTAGGAATCTTCATCACGAAATTTAGAGTTTAATCGACGACGAAATTTTGATTCGATGTAGTTTTCGGTTAAAATGGAGAAGGAGGAGATATGGAGGGAGAGGGAAAGGTTTTGTTTAGGTTTAGGTTTTAATTGATTGAAGGGTAAATTAGACTTTTTAATTGATAGAAGGATAATATGAACATTTAATATATGAGATTGGAGCCCCTAAGACACCCTTTAACGTATTTTTGGGTTACCCTATCTCACACTGAAACCTTTCTATAAATCAAGGAGCCCCTAGTTAGCCTTCTATATAAAACTTAAAAAAACCGTATCTAAACAAGAAAAATGTGACGGCTTTAAGAATTTTTTTATATAGAAAAGGAAAAGAAAAAGAGAAAAAAGAAAAAGAAAACATTTGATTTATTGTTCTCCGTTGTTTTTGTTAAAAGTTTGATAAATCCTTCATGTGGCGTTAAATACGAGAAATTGAGGTTTTTGTTTTTGCGTTAGGTGAGTTACAAATGGTTGAGGTTTTTTCACTTAATTAAAATAAGAGTAACAATATGACATTACTTTATCAAGAAAATGAGATTTTAAAAAAGAATAATTTCGGGAATGAGACTTTATAGGTCACACAGTTTCCAATCACCACCATTGACTTATAATCTTCCTTTGCGAGGGAATTTTCAGTTTATTTAGGTGGTTTAGTTTGTTGGATATTGCAAATTGTTGTTCTAGATGATGCTTGTGATTTGAAAACTTACTATAAGTAACCTTGTACAGGGGCTCTTATATTCATAGAGGAGCTTTCCTTGGAGGCAGGGTGACCCAAAAATGTATTAAGAAGTATCCTAGAAGTTATATTAAATGTCTATATTATCCTTCTATCAATTAAAACCTATATAAAAAAAATCATTTTTAATTTTCATTTCATATCAAATTCTCTCAATACCTTTCTCAAAACCCAACCTTAACTCATTTCTAATTTTTTTTCTCCATCGAAATTCCTTGTCGATTAATTGTCAATTCGGAAAATTCTTCGTCGATTAAACTCAAAAATTCGTGATGAAGAATCATACTAAAGGTGTAGAAGGTAGTAGTGATGCCAACCAAAATCAAAATTTTCAACCTAATCAAGACATTGAAGAACAAATCGGTGGTGACAATCAAAATCAAAACTCCGAAACAACAAACAATGATGTATCTAAAGTATTGAACAAAACCCATGTTATTTTTAGAACCCAAAACTGATTGATTTTCTTGTTTGATTGTTGTTTTTGTGCAAAAAAATAGGTTACAGAAAAATTTACGGTTGGGTTCGATTGGGAAATCCAACTGTAAATGAAAGTTCTTAAGATTTTACGGTTGGGTTCCAAAAGAACCAAACCGTAACTAGTTTGTTCTTAAATTTGCGGTTCGGTTTTTTTAAAAACCCAACCATAAATAAAAGGGTAGGAGACGTAAAAAAAATTGTGCAAAGTTTTTTTTTTTTGAATTTTACGGTTGGGTTTGATTCTGATTTCCAACCGTAAATTTTTTTGCATACGTAAAATTTTATGTTGAGGATTTTTTACGGTTGGGTTCGATTGGAAAACCCAACCGTAAATGCTTCTGGTTAGTTAAAATGTTTTAGTGAGGATTTTCTACGGTTGGGTTCGATTAAAAAACCCAACCGTAAATTCTTCTGGTTAGTTAAAATGTTTTGGTGAGGATTATTTACGGTTGGGTTGGAGTGTAATTCCCAACCGTAAATTATCCTGTGTAGGTTATCTTTTTGATGTTTTTTATTTACGGTTGGGTTCTATATGTGTAACCCAACCGTAAAAAATTCTGAATTTTCAAATTGAAGTTGTTTGAGTTGAATTGCTTGGAAATTATCTAACTTGTATTGCTTGTATGTTGTAGGAAGAGGAGGGGTAATAATTTAACACCAGTTTCTCACACTCCAACCCCTCGCCACGGAGTTCATTTAGGGGTAGATAATAGAGGCTTGAGAAAGAGCCATAAGAAGAAGACGACTTTTGAGGTAGGGGTGGTAGCTCTCCTCAACTTGCACTACCTCAAGAGGAATATAATGTTTTACAAGAATTGGAAGATTTAGCGGTGTTCAGTGGAGGTGCTCTTGTGATTAGAGAACCATCAAGGCAAAGGTAAAGAAATTGTTGTTGCTCTGCCGAACCTCAACAGAAGCAAAAAAAGCCAAAGAAGCAGCCAAAACCGAAAGGAAAGCATATTCCCAAAGGCAAAGACATGTTGTTTCCTAAGAAGAGGAATGGAAGACCTTGGGGTGAGGCCCCAGACAGGTCTGCTATATTATTTGGTTATCCCCATTCATGGGCTGCCAAAGTTGCTGAGACTAGGGTATTAATCTAAAAACTTCTCTTGTTTGTTAAATTTTCGTTTGTTTAACTTCAAGTTAAAAAAGATTGTTTTTATTCTTTGTAGGATCATACACAGGCGATCAAGAAATTGGTTCGTCAAAGGGATCAACATTGGCCCTTAGCTGAAGAATGTATGGCCGTCCAACTTCTCGTAAATGGTACCGCGTTAGCTCCCGGAATTACCAATTCGATGTTGGAGTATGACAGTGTCACCTGCACCGCCTTCAGCGAATGTTATTGGCCTGAAACCGATACGTTTCATCTCCCATTCGGCGATATGACAATAACGACGGATGATGTGCAGTCAATTCTTGGCTTACCAGTTGAAGGTAAAGCCGTGTATGAAGATTTTGATAACAACATGTCCTGGAGTGATCTTTGTGTCCTTGTCAAAGATACACTTGGATGGGAGAAAAGAGAAGCCGAATCAGAGTTTAAATTGGCTTGTGGAGATAAACCGGGGATGGCAACGAAGAAAGGTTTAGGTATGACCAAGAAAATCTTATTGCGTAGTCTGAGGGAGAAGTTTAAAGGAACCCTGCAGTTGGAACGGGCTGGGGTCGTCATAGATGAGACCAGAGCTATGCGTACATCCAGGGCGTATCTGATATATATGCTCGGCACCATCTTCTTTGCTGACAACTCAGGAAACATGGTCAACGTTCACTTTCTACAGTGGTTGACGGATGATCTCCAGAAGACGCATGAGTACTCATGGGGAACTGCCACTCTCGCTTACCTACTTGCCAACCTTAGAAAAGCTTCGAGGGTTAGGGGAACTGAGATTGCCGGGAATACTGGTCTTCTTCAGGTAATTTATTGTTGGAATTTCAATGTTTAATTCAGATATTTTTTTTGCGCAGTATCTTATATTAATATTTATTATCTTCACAGGCATGGGTCTATGATCACTTTCCGAGCCTGGCTCCTAAAACGAAGTCGAGCGGTGATGGTACTGGACCTATGGGAAAGAAATTCTCTTCACCGGTACTCGGGCAAAGCATAAAGAAGTGCAGATAGCAAAGATGAGAAGTAAAATTGATGCTTTCACCGTTGAAGATGTTGTTTTTGATCCTTATGTGAAGATTGTCATAGATGATAATGGAGATGTTGAAGATTTACGTCAATTGTCGGACGTGTCAGGATACAACGGGCCTTTGTACCATCTGTTTGGGTTCGTGATGTGCAACCCCCGTCGAACTCTCCGCCAAAGTGGATATGTCCAATCCAAGGTAACACACGAAGCCTTTAAATTGTGTGTGAATGGCTCGATGATCGAAGGCCCAAGCATCATGTTCAACTACAACCCAACGCCTTCATTCAGGGTTTGGAACAACCGCCATCAACCGGAATACCAAATCCAATTTGAGGAGGTAAATCCATCTCCGGGCACAAAAGATGCTGAGGAAGATTACTTGGATTGGTATCGCCATTTTGGTCATCCAAATGTCATTAAAATTGATCGAGAATCTATGAGAATACTTCAAAGGGGTGAAGGAAACAACACAGAAAGATGGTTTTTGGAAGAAAGCATGTTTCAATTTGGTACGTAAATTACTTTTGTTATTAATGTTTTTAATATTTATTACTAAAGACTCAACCAACTTTTATTTTCATATGTGAATAGAAAAATAAGGTGAAAAAGAAAGCACTTGCATTGGCAGAGTCTATCACTCCATGCTTAAGTAGAGTTGATGTGACGACGTCTGACCAATTGAAGAACCTGCAAGCTAAAATTGGGAAGCTTCATAAGCAGACGAAGATGAGACGGTTCGAAGTTTAAAGAGGAGTAGAGTCGGTACAAGAGATGCGACTACTAACCGAAGAGAGCCGTAACCTAGTGAAGAAGAGACACATGATGAAGTCGAGGATGTGCAACGTGGTGCTCGTACTCGTGGCGGTCGTGCTGGTCCTCGTACTCGTGGTAGCACGAGCAAAAAAAGAGCTCGTCAAACTCATCGACCTACCCCTCCTCCTTCTCCCTAACTCTATGTTTATTATAACAATTGCGACAAACTAAGGTTTTTTTTTCTTTTGTGGGTGTATTATAACTTTAGTTAGAATGTATGAAAAATCTTTTATCTTTCAATTTGTCTAGCTCATGTTTTATTTACAAAAATTTCAAGTTGGAAACCAAGCAAAGGAAAAAGCAAGTCAAAAAACAAAAAAAAAATCATATTTACGGTTGGATTTTAGCTGAAAATCCAACCGTAAAACTGACAAAAAATTTCATGCCAGACTTACGGTTGGGTTTTCAGCCAAAACCCAACCGTTAATATTCCTGGATCATTCAAAATTTGATTTTAGTACTTGTGTTGTTTTCGGTTTTTGGTTGTTTGAATGAATATTTACCTTCAATCTAGTTAAAATGATTGAATAAGTTTAAAATTTTGATTTTTAAACCCCAATTTGACTTTAAATTCAATGTTTCAAAGGATGTTTTAAGGTTGGATTTTCAGCCAAAACCCAACCGTAAATATTCCTGGATCATTCAAAATTGGATTCTAGTACTTGTGTTGTTTTCGGTTTTTCTTTGTTTGAATGACCTAATTTACCTTCAATCTAGTTAAAATGATTGAATAAGTTTAAAATTTTGATTTTTAAAACCCAATTTACCTTAAACTCAATGCTCCAAAGGATGTTTTACGGTTGGGTTGGGAAGGCTAAACCCAACCGTAAATATTGGCTGAAATTGTCTTGTAGTAAAACTAAAATTGGTTTTTACTGTTGGGTTGATTGTCAAATCCCAACAGTAAATCATCCTGGATAAGAATTTTTTTTAAAGATTATTTACGGTTGGGTCCGATGCTAAAACCCAACCGTAAAACTGTTAAGATTTGGTGTTCATACCTGAACTAACGGTTACGGTTGGGTTCGACATGAAAATCCAACCGTAAAATTCTCTGAATAAGAAAAATCATCTTTTCTAACGTAATTTCATCAAATTTGAGCCATTAAAAGACCAAGAGTTTAAGTTAGAGGTATACTTCACTACTCTGGTTGATTGAATCAAAATCTAAAAACCCTAAAAATATTCTCTTACATTTCTTCTAATTTTCTTCCCACCAAACTATAAAGAAAAAAAAAATGATTTGATTTCATTAAGTATAAGATTATTTTAGATTAATTATGATTAGCCTAATCTATTAGCTAATTAGTTTTACTAATACTAACTAATCAGGGGTACTTTAGCAATTATAAAAATATCATGGATAAGGGTTTTTTGAAATTTACTTCAAATGTCTCTATTTCGTCTTACATGAGGAGCCCCTCTCTACAAATGTGGGAGCCCCTATATGAGGTTACTACTATAAACCATACGAGTGAATACTGCTTATTACCAATTGTCAATGCTTAGTCTATTTTTTTTTAAAGAAAATAGATCTATTGTCAAAGATTCCATAAATTATGGTTCTATAGGACATATAAAAATAAGGAATCGATGAAATGGACACAAAAAAACAAGATAATTATGTTCCGCATCTTTAAATTTATTTCTTTTTATCCCTTTTCTCTCCAATTTAAAAACAAATCACAAAAACATTCATATTCAAAATATATATCCGATTTTAATAAAACTTATATTTTTGGAAAGGGTTTTAAATTATCTACAAAACAAGATCCATTGTTGATAGTAAATTCAAAAGTGAAAGAAAATAACTAGGATGAAACTGGTTGCATCCTGAACTAAAACAATAAAAAAAGTTATTCAAAAAATAGTTTGGATGAAACTGGATACATCCTGTTTTAAACTAAGAAAATAAAAATATTCGAATAATAGCTGGATGAAACTGGTTGCATTCTGGTTTAAAATAAAAATTAAAAAAAAATATTCGAAAATAGCAATGATGAATCTGGTTGCGTCCTAACTTGAATTTGTTTTCATCCATGTTTATACTAATATGAAACTAGTATCATCATGCTCAAAACATTCTCAAAAGATTGGTACATGGCTCAAAAGTGCTTGAGAAGAAGAAAATAAGCTAAAAATAATAAAACAGGAAATCGGCAACGTTTTTTCTGGTGTTACAGATTAACTGTTGCAATGAAGCTGAAGATAAACGTTACGAAACTGAAGATAAACGTTTGCTGATTGGTTGAAGAAATCGTTGCAGTAAAGAGATACGTTGCAAACCTAAAGATAAACGTTGTTGATGGGTTTAAGAAATCGTTGCATTTTCTCTGTTCTTCCCGTCTTCTTCAGCAGCAGCAACACATAATTTTTTTGAATTGATTTTTTTCGCTCTTTTTAGCTTCCTGAGCTCGACCCAACCTTCTCAGCTGTATTTCGTATCGCAAATGAACCTCAAATGAATTCTTAGCTAGATATAGAAGAGATGATTGAGGATGTGATCGGGTTCCGACGACATATATATGGGAGAGTTTCCCGCTAGATATTAGTGGAACTGTTATTCCTATTGAAGTAGTTAACTAAATAAATTAAGAATTTAGTATAGGAGCAGTTGAGAGATGATTAGGTAATAAATTGTATTCATTCAAGTTTCAACTGTTAAAAGCAGGGAATAAGACTCGTAAACTATATTTTTTTGAGTTTAAGAAGGGCATATTAGTCAACTATCCAAAAAATCAGTATCGCTTTTGGGGTGAAATATCCATTTTTGGATATTTGAAGAGTATGTTTAAAGTTGTCGGGTATTAGAACATTATCTTGATTTAGTTGCCTTATAGACCCATAAAATAGATCTAAGGGTTATTCAACCAATTTACTTTTTTTTATTCTCGATAAAATGAGAGTTTTTATGCTCATCGTTGTTATACTAAAATTAATAAGTTAACTTGTTTTTTCTATATTGTAATATTTGTGAATGGTATAGCTTGTAAGCTTACATCTTAAATGATCAGATTTTAATATTAATCCATGAACTCTTATAGCTTATTCTTAAACTCTTATAGCTTATTCTTGAAACAGTCATGATGAGTACATAAGCTATATTCAAGTGTACCTCTTGAGGACACAAGCCACATGTATGTATGCCGAGTTGATAGGTGCATTATTGTATTAGTTTGATACTCTAACTTATTGCTTTATTTTTAATTTTCATATCATTATGCTTTGATTTTGTTTAATTTTTAGTTTCTTAGGAGTTTTAAAGTGGATTCAACCAAATAAAAAGAAATAAGTTCATTACGACATAAAATGAACAAGGAAGTCAAGTGCTACAACTGGATATAGATAAAGGAATAAATGAAACTCATTCTGAAGACAACGCAAAATGAAGGAAATTTAAAAATCAAGCTAACACAAAAAGAATGAGGTCATTCCGATATCGGATGAGGAAGTTATGGGCTAAACAAGCTTTGAAGAATTGAGTCTACAGAGAGAAGTTTGGATACTAATTACTCAGCACGAATCAGCCAAACCTGAAGCCTAAAAATCACGTTTTCAAAGTATCCAGGAGAATTTTCGGCTAATAAATGATTAAATAATAGTAGCCGAACTTTGGAGCAAGTTTTGGACGAAAAAAAGTTGAGTGTCCAGAAGAAGGTTCGCTGGTAATTATCCACACATTAGTAGCGAACCTGACACTAATCTGGACCAAAATAAGTTATCAGGTTCGGCTGATAGACACATTTTTATGTCTGATTTGTCTCAATTCTTTATATTGATAGTGCTCGATTGTGTACTAATTGTGTTATTTTATGTGTTTGTAGGTATTTTTGGGAAATAAACATTGTTGGAAAAATTAGATCAAAAAAGTGTTAAAGACACCCTCGGAATTGATAAAGGAACCCAAGGATTGGATAAGGGAACCCCGTTTTATAAAGGCACCCTCACTTTGGTTACGGGCACAACTTTCTTCATATTCAAAAAAAAGTATTGGCGGGAAACATTCAAGCTCTCATCTGTTGAATCTGTGTAAAATTAGGAAGTTTATATTGAGGAGTTTAAGAGTTTTTAAGACAAGAATTATTCTCTTTTCTTATAAAAAGGAAATTGTACGAGTTTAGGAAACTCAAAATACCTCAGAATCGTGTTCTCACTAAAACAAGGATGAGGATTTTCTCGATTTAAAACAAAATATTTTTGTGTCTGATTAAGACAACAATATTTCTCTCAAGTTGTAAATATGGTAACAACATCAAAGAGGGTTTGTTTGAGAATTAAATACCAAGAGATCGGCGAGAAAAAAAAATCATGAGAATTATTTTTCATTGAATACAAAGATTTTTGGAAGATTCGAGAGACTGGAAGTTGTTGGGTATAAATAAAGGGTCAAAAAGAGTTAGACGGGGGGCTGGCTCTACCAGAAAAAAAAGAAATCAAAATCAGAAAAGAAAAAAATATTGCTCGTGATGAAGAAGATGAAGAAACTGTTGCCGTAGCTCAAATTTCCGTTGCCAAAACCTTAATTTTTGCAACATTTATCTTCAGTTTGCGACGTTGATCTTCGATTTGCATCGCCTGCCTTGCAACAGTAAGTCTGTAACGTCCATACACTGTTGCAAACTCGTTGCTTTTATTATTTTTCTCTTCTTTTCACTTTTGTAAACACTTTTTGAGCTATGTACCTATCTTTTGAGAGTGTTTTGAGCGTGATGAGTTAAACCCCAACACTGGGAGAATGGAGGAAACCATTTTTCATGATTGTGGTAAATAATTTAATTCTTTTTTTATGACTTTTTGCATTGATTTAAATTGATTTATGATTTTTCTTAATTATTTGTGATCTTGTTTGATGGTGTATGCTTAGTCTTAAGTACTTTTGATGTGTCATGCTTATAATTTACATCTAATGTTTCTACTTTGGCAAAGAAACAAAATCAATATTTTTTACTATATGAGCAAGGATTGTCTAGAATTAATATTTGAACCATATGAATATGAAAATTGGTGGAATCCTGAGTCCCAGTCTCTCGTAATATTGCTACCATCTTGTGTATATATTTGCTACATTAAACTTAAATTAGGTCTAAAATCTATTCTTCACAAGTCCAAGTGAACGATCTTTATTTACTACTGTCTATAATTCACATCAATTTTTGGCGCTGCCGACGCAGGCTTGTCTTTATGTTAGGTTTTAGATTTTTTTTATTTTTTTTTTAGGTTTTTATTTTTATTTTTATTTTGTTTAGTTTAGAATCTATTTTTATTTTATTATTTCCTAGATTTTACTTAGGTATTTGTCTTATATTTTTGGTATGCAGATTTTTCTTGAAGTTAAAAACGGAAAGTGGAATAAGAAGCCGAAAAGGTCAGTATAAAAATCCGAGATTTTATTTTATTTGTACATAATTAGGAACATTTAGTTAGGGGATACCCCCACAAATCGGGGGATACTCTTACTTGGGACAACCTAGAAATCATGTTAAGGGGTTTTAGAAGATATTTTGTAGGGGTGATATTACTATGTTACCCTTTATCCCAAGTATCCCCCAATTTGTGGGATAAAATCAAAACCGTTTTATAATAACTCCTCCCTTTATTCTCTCCATATTTTCCCCTTCTCTCACATTAACTTCTCCATAACCGTTTCGTTGTCATCCTCGATTAATCGTCGAATTCAAAAAAAAATGTCGATCAATTACATCTATAAAAAAATAATAGCTAGAGCGAAACAATATGCTAGGGGGACTAGACCTAATCCTGAAATTGTTGCGGTGGCTCAACGAAAAGCGGCACAAAACCTTCAAGATAGATTAGCCTCCATTGCAAATAAATTTGACGACGAAGAAGAAGACAATCAAACTCTTGCAGATATGACTTTAATGAGAAGGTAAGTGGTTCCCAATATTTTATTTAGTGTTTTAATTGATTTGAAATAGTTAAAATATGTTAGAATTGAAAAATCAGATCTTCAAATTAATTTTCAGAGTATCAGTCGGCACTGCATTTAGGATAAAGGCCATACCGACTAAGTCTGTCGGCTCAGATTTGTTACATCTATAGTTTGAATACCATACCAACAGTTAATTTAAATTTCCAGATATTGTTGCATGTTGACTATCGGTATTGATTTCTTGAAATTTTAGTTTGAAGACCATATCGACATACATAAGAATAGTTTTAGATATTTTGCATGGCTTCTGTCAGTATTCTTTAAAAAAATTATAATAATACCGAGTGAACCATATAAAAACTCTGTGTAAAAACTCTAGTCAGTCGGTTTGGTTAGTAATTCAATGTCGACTGATATATGAATAAATTGGGAAAAACTGATAAAGTCTTCTGTCGGTATTGTTTTTATTTTTTAGGACAATGCCGACCGAACTCTTTCTTGAGTCTGTGTAAAAACTTTAGTCAGTCTGTTTGGTTAGTAATTCAATACCGACTGATATAGGAATAGATTGGGAAAAAATGATAAAGTCTTCTGTCGGTATTCTTTTTAATTTTAGGACAATGCCGACAGAACTCTTTGTTGAGTCTGTGTGAAAAAATTACTCAGACGGTATTGTTTTTAATTTTTATTTATACGCCGACTGAAAGTGTGAATGAATTTTTTTTCAGTCGGCATGCTCAATTTGTAAAATGGTAATGCCTATTTAGGTTTATCCCATACCGACCGAGAATAAGTCAATGTCGACTTTGTTATCTAAAATTTTTATTTAGCTTTTTTTTTATGGATTGAGAGATCAAAAGATAATCAATCTGGAGGAAAGGAACTTGCTCCTAAGAAAGCATCTAAGAAATTACCAAGGAAGTTGGCACTTCAAAAGGAAATAACTCTCTTGCCTCTCCTAATTCCATTCCTCCTCGTCATGGGGGTAGACTTTTGGATGCTAGCAAGAGAGGCACTGACCATGTTCAAAGGGACCCACTGAAGCAAATGATGATGAGGAGGATGTAGTTGATTTAGTTCCGCCTCCAAGGGGAAAGGAAATGGGATAGCGGTTGATGGTGAGGATGATGGTCCTGATGTAGTTCTGCCTCCAAAAAGGAAAGTGAAATGGAAAGGGTATGAGGTTGGAGTCGAAGAAGAAGAAACGAAAGATAAAAAGAGTCATATCTCTTATCCTGACGATATGCTACCTCTTCACCCTCAAGGAAAAATATAGGGTGAACTCGAGGACAAAGATTATTTATTCGGCTACAAAGAATCGTGGGCTCATACGATCTATTCAACATATGTAAGATTATCCACCTTATGTTTTTATTTAAAGAATTTATGATATTTGTTTTTTATGTTTCTTTTGCTTTTTGTTTGTAGGATCACAAGGATGCGGTCTGTATCTGCAGACAATAATTGTATTATGTTTGGGATTTGGGCTTGGAATGTGATGGTGTGACACCCTTAGTTGAACATTATGGTCTTTACCCTGCGGTTATTAATCACGTGGACTATGATGTTGTCACGGTGAATTGTTTGTTAGAGCGGTTTTACGGAGAAACCGGTACAATGAATTTCCCTTGTGACGAGTTGATTGTGATCCCCGATGATGTTGATCAAATTCTAGGCCTTGAAGTGCGAGGTAAAGCTGTTACAGAAGCAGATTACACCAAGGACTTGGGATGGGAGCAATTGCATAATCTAACCTATCCATTGTTTGGTTGGGACGTCGAGACTTCAAAAGAAAGATTCCACAAGAACACTGGTTATACTACCAAGAATTTTAAGATAAAGATGCTCAAAGAAACTTTTGGAGGGACATGGGTGAGGGAAGATAATGGATTTTTGGGTCCGAAGTATTAGTCGTACAACCGCTGCCTAGATGTTGTATATCTTGGGCACAAGGATTTTCCGCGACACAAGTGGAAACCGGGTCAATGCTAGCTTTCTCCAATTGTTGCATCCTTTGGATCAGGTCCCCAACTACTCGTGGGGCACTGCTGTAGTTTCCCATTTGTTGAATGAGATGCAGAAGTCTTCTAAGGCGACATGCAGAGACTTTTTCGGGAACATGACTCTCCTCCAGGTAAACTCGAAACAATTTAATTCAGATTATTTTTTTTGTCAAGTATATTTGTATAATGTTAATTCTTATAAACTCTATTATGTTGACATAAGTCTGGGCGTATGAACACTTCCCAACATTGTTCAAGGATAAGCCATATTTGACTATAAATCATGATTAGAAGCCAGAACAAGAGCATCCTAGAGCTCTTAGATACCAGTTCAAAGGGGGTCCAAATCTAGGTAACGATAAACGATTGATAGAAATGTGATTGGATTTGGATAAGATAAGGGCCGAAGAGGTGGTGTTTGATACTTACAAGCAGGATAGAGATATGCACCACTATATCCAAAGGGCTAATGATGTTGCCTTTTATAACAGACCGTTGTTTCACCTAGGAGGATTTATCATGTACAATTCGTTCCGTGTAATGAGGCAGCTAGGGTACCAGCAAACTAATAAGGTCACCCATGTGCGTGACCAAATTTTCCGCCATAAATTGAAAGAGTGTAAATCAACCTCGAAAATAATTATCGTAGATTACGCCCCTCCACCACTCCCTTCACTTTGGAGGGATAGGCTCAATAATTTTCAGGTGAATGCGAATGATTGGGTTCCAGCTATCTATGGTGAAGTGATGGACTCTTATATGTCGTATTACAGAGAAAAGGGTCATGGTTACGTGGTACGTCCGAAAAATATTGAAGTCTCTCCTCAGAAAAAAAAATCCAAACCCAGCTCCAACTCCGACTCCAACTCTATCTTCTACTCCAACTTCTTCTCAATCTCAAGTTTCAATCACAAAACTTTTATCTCTTATGGTATGTATGTTTTTGGTTATAATTGTGGTTTTTTGTTTATACTAAGTATTCTTATTCAAATGAAAAATGATGCATTTTGTTGTTGTATGAATATGAAATATAGCGGAAGCGAATCGGTGGCATTAGCAAACTCTTTAGTTACAGAGTTGATAAAGGACAAACGTTGACCCTTAAAGAAATGTGTGTGGTCGATGAAAAACTAAAGAAGGTTGAGGATGTCAAAGTGAAGGATTTTTTTGGTGAAAACAAGAAGCGGACGTCGAAGAAGGCTAGACGGGAGTGATTTATATTTGTTTCCTTTGAACAATTTAGAACTTATTTGATTTGGGTACCGTAAAAAATGTAGAATTCGTTTAAGTTTGGTTTGTTTGATTAATGGTGCTCTTCTCTGGGATGCCACACTAAAGGATTGGTACTTTAAGGTCTATGTTTGATTTGAAAAATTCATTTGATCTTATGAAATACCTTTTAGTCTGAATTGCTTGGTGTTTTATGGGCATAATAAGTTTTTGAGTCTGCATGCTCGAATCTTCTGTCGGCATGCTCGACTCTTTTGTCGGCAAAATTTTGTTTGGTATAATTTTCACATATTTTTTTAAGAGTTGAGTCGGCATAGTTTGTTAAATATAATTCTAAACCGACAACTTTATGGGCATAGTATAGTCTTATATCGGCATTGAATGGCATTTTATCTTTTCCTGTATACTTCTCACCAGTCGTCGGAATAGTTTGTTAGAATTATTTATATACCGACACACTGTCGGTATTGTAGTTATCATATGCTATGTCGACTGAGTTAACTTACCGTTACATCTTTGGACATGATTCGTGTACTTACTAACAATTAAACGTTTTTTGTCTTTTCATTCACTATTTGATAAGAAAAAAATTTAGGGAATACAACAAACATCAATGAATCTCGTTAGTCAATAATCTAATGTATCCCGGAGCCCAACGCTTAAAGTATCGATAACAATCATAGTGGATAAATGGTCGCCGTTATATGTCTCCCACAAACTTAAAGCACGTCTTTTCTAGAAATAATCAATAATAACACTAACATAAGAACTCCAATGTAATTAATGAACTAATTAATAATCTTATGAACAACCTAATATGTTAATACACTCACTTTTTCCGCAATTCTAGAGTCGAAATGATATTGGTCAACATATATACGTACTCTAATATACTCTTTCATCTCCCCACGGATATAGTAATCGAATCGATCAACCAAGTCTTTCCATTTACGGTGATTAGGATTCCCGTCTAAATCAACCAAGAATTTTCAATCTTTTCCCAAAACATTGAATACCTTTCGTTGGGCCGCTCAAGAAATGTCGGAACGAACGCTTTAACAAACATTAGATCATATTCTAATGTGAATTGAGGGTTTGGCATTGTCGAGAAAATATATTTTGGGGTAAATATTCGTTAGAGTAGAACAATAGGAACGTTATATACATATATATAACTCTAAATGGACTATGCCTCCAACGGCTATAAAACTGATCGTTGTTAACAGTCGGCATTGTCGAAAAAACTGTTCAATGCCGAATGAACACTTATATTCTTAGTGAGACATAATAGTGTTCAGTCGGCATGCTCGACACATATACAGTCAACACCGACTGAAAACTTTGTATTCTCTGATGGTGAAAGAGTTGTAGTCGGTATTGTTTGTGTATTTTTAATCAGTGCCGACTGGATTTTTGAACATTACATTTCTTACCCAACGACTTGACTTTTTTGGAAATTGAGCCATAACTAGCCGTTGGGTTCTATTGTCTATGAAAACAATTCTTCTCTCAACAAAAAACACTAACACTTCTCTCAACTTCTTCTCAATATCCTCTCAACAAATATCTTCTTATTTTTCCATCTTAAAACTAGAATCTTAAACATGGCTGTCAGATTCACCACCAAAGAAGATATTGGCATCCTTCGTGCGTGGGTGGCGACTAAAAATTTCGACGAGACGCTAAACATTGACGATACCACAAATCATTTTTGGAACCGTGTATTTATGATTTTTATGGCGTTAGACGGGAACAAAAATTCAAAACGATGAAGGATGTTAAACAAAGATATTTTGTCATCTGTGATTCACGTGCATTTTTTAGAATGAATTTTTTTCGACGGAAAGGACTCTTATCCTAATCTTGACAGTGAGAAATGAGTAAGTATATCTCAATTAAATGTAAATCAAATCCGACTTGAAAATAATACTAACTTACTATTGGTTTAATTTTTCATAGAACTATTGATCTTAAAGAATTTAAGTGTGACTATGGCGAAAAATTCACTCATTCGAATGCTATGAAGTCTTCGAAGAAAATGACTCGTCTTGGTGTATACAATAACTCTTCAAGTGTAATGTCATTATCAATCGGCATTTTATGTCTTTTCCTTTAATTGTAATATCTTTTGGTTTATTATATTGTCTTCTGCTTCAATGAAATTTCAGCTTTAACGTGAATAAATAACTCAAATTTTGGTTTTATGAAATTTCTATAATACAGTTGGTATGCTCGAAACTAAACGTACAATGTCGACAAATCAAATTATATACCGACAGTGTTAACTTAATTTTAATTCTATGCCGACAAATCAAATTCAATAATTGGTTAAAGTTTCAGTCAGCATAGTTGGTAGGCACATTTAATTCTATGCCGACAGTATAAACTTTTTGTCTTGGGAGGAAATAGTGCTAGTAGGCATAGTTGTTGGGATGATTAAAAAATACCGACTAGAAGGATTAGTACCCAACAAATTGATTTTTCAAAAAACTAGTCGTTGGGCCTTAAAGCTCTATATTGGGGGAGTTATTTTTCATAAATTCATCCCCACGCATCTCACAACTCTTCTTATTTCTTCATCATCCAAAAATTCACATTTACATGGCTAATAGATTTACCAGAAGATACTTCCATAGTCCGTGCTTGGTTAATGATTACTAGTTATGACCAACACCTAAACGTTGACTTGGATCAACCTACTGATAATTTGTGGTTCCGTGTATTGATTGTGTTTGTGGCGTTATGTAGCATTCCAAAGGGAAGAAATTATCGAACTATTAAGGAAATATTTGAGTTAATCTATGAAAGATGTTTGGATTTTAGAACCGTTTGTCCAACACGAAGATTCTTAATTACCAATACTTCGAGCCACATGAAAATAGGTCTCAACTATATTGGGATGTTGCTCTTGAAGAATACAAGAAAGAATATGGCGAAATATTCAGCCATCGTGAATGTTATCAACTGTTGTAAGAAAAGGACACGTTTTTCGCTATATATTAACAATTCAAGTGGAAGTTTTAGTGTAATATTATAATATTTGGTATGTCGTTTTATTTTATTATAATGGTTTAATATTCTTTTTTATGTCTTTTTCTTTGTTATGTCTTTTTATTTTCTTTCATTGTAATGTCTTTTTTTTCTTTGTAATATCTTTTCATTCAATGAAAACATGTATCCTTTATGATACAATTTTAAAATTTTCTTAATAGAACATAATAGGTCAAGTCAGGCATGGTCATTACTTCTTGGAATAATGCCGAAAATTTACAAATCCCTTCTATAATTTAGGTAAATACTATGTATGTATGCTCGAAAACTATTTTTCTATGTCGACACAAAACATTTGAGTTAGTCGGCGCTTAAGTTTTTCATTATATACATGCCAAATAAATAGTCATATATTCTGATACTGAATTATACCCAGTCGGTATGGTTTAGTGGAATATATAACAATGCCAATTATACCTTTTGACAGAATCAAAAGAACCCAACGACTATTTTAAAAAAAAATAAACTACCCAACCAGACACAACAGCTAGTTTTGATTCCCAACTATATAGTCGTTGGGGGATTTTCTATATAAGGATGTTGAGAACATGTTATACTCACTTGAAAACCTTAACATTATACTCAAACTAAAACTCTATTGCAATGGCAAATCCATCATCAACCACCAATTCAACTGAAGAGATACTTCAAAGATCCAAACGAACTATTCCATCATCATCAACTACCAAATCAATTAGTGCTACGAAAAAAGAGATATGCAAAAGAAGAAAACCACTTAGTGCCATGGAAAAAGAGGTACTCAAGAAATAAGGTTACGACCCATTCTAACTAAGGGAAAGATTAAAGTTCGTTATGGATGAGACATAATAGATTAGGAATTATTACGTCGTCATGGATTTGCGGGAAGAAGATCGGGATGATGTTATATTTTGGAATTTGGTAAAAACATGACCTTATGTTCCCAATCCGGACGCGAATTGGAAGGGTCCACGCCATGATTACACGGCCGACTATGTTTGCAGAACGACCATTCATGTTAAGAAGTTGTACATCAAGTACAACGAGTTTCTCGATAGGCACAGAGGGGACAAGTTTACGGAACATGATGCATATACCAAATGGAAAAGAGATTCGTTCTATCATTTCAAATCTTCCCAAATAGTTAAGTCTCGCACCGAGAAAAAGATTAATATGTAATGTGTTTAGTAAGACCAAGTATAATATTGCTTTCACGTTTTAATGCGCTACGAGTTATTCCAAGTTTGAATCTAATTATCTGATTAATCTATTTCTAAATGCTATTCAATGTTATTTGTCATATTTTTATGACAGTCGACATTGTATACTACATAGTCGACATTGTCGACCCTATTGTCGGCATGCTCCAAACATGCTTCTTTTGGAGTTCAGAAGTGACTTGTGTCTGTATTTTTTTCAGATAAAGTCGGCATTGTCGATTTTATCCATACAAATTCGACAGTCAGTCGGCGTTGTTCTTAACTATTATAACAATATCGAATGTATCTAAGATAATTTCCATTACATTTATAGGATTCGGTCGGCATTCTATTCCAATACCAAGGATATGCTGACTCTCAGTCGGCGCTGTCGTTTAAAATTACAACAATGCCGACAGTGCCTAACATAAAAGCCATGTCATTCATAGGGTTTCGTCGGCATGCTCGAAACTAATATTACATATGCCGACTAAGAGTCGGCGTAGTCATATCAATGCCGACTTAGGTTCAATATTTAAGACAACCATTACAGTAGTCTAAAAACCATTCATGACAGAAAACTTCAAACTATTAATTGAACTAAAACCATATCATTCATTCATCATGATTCATTCATAGTTTAAAATACAAAATATATGCGACTCCCACAAAAAACTATTTCTTACTAAGTCCCAAAAGTGAATCCTCTCAAGTTTACAACGTTTCAATTACTACCGTAGGTCGCTTCACGGATAAACTTAAAGCATCCAAAAAATTGGTGATTTTTCTCGTACTTTGTCATCCAAGTACTAGAGTGATTGGGCATTACCGTCGGTATTTTAGTCATCGCACAAAGCGGTGGTAATGGACAATTATCCTTTAACACGATCCCGATAAAATGGTTATCGTTCACGAACCCCATACCAGTTCTTATGTTCCTCAACTACCCTTCACACCGCTGAAATTTTTGTGTAAATGTACTTCCCGTCTCAAGCGCAAAATAATGAACCACATATTTAAATGTATCCGCTATGAGATGCCCACACACCGGTATTCTCATCCAATATGACGACAGAAGGAATTCCATGGGTTCCTTTGGCCCTAGTACACAAGCATGTAAATCATTGAATTCTTGTTTATTGTCCACCGTGCCTTCATAAAAACTCTTCTTTTTGATTAGTGTTACTGCCATAAGCATTCTTGCATATTGGCATTGTTTCATCCCCAACGATTCAGCCGAATGTAGGTAACCTAATTGCTCGGTCTCAACATGATAACCATAATTTTCATCTTCATCTGCATCATCAGTTGATATAACATATTCACTAGTACACTCGGAAGTTGCTTCATATACTCTTATATTATCATATGAAAAATTCGTTTTGGCTTACCGGTTTTCAGATCTCTTGGGGTTGTCATATTACCTCTTTTTTTCCTTATTATATCCATACCATCTTCGAAAATTTCCGGAGATACAACTTCCTTCAATGTACTTTATCTCTTGGGAGGAACCGGTGTTTCCTCAATATTGGGAACATATTGGGCTTTGTAACCTTGTTGTTGTGGAGTTGATAACTAACCTCCTTATTCGGCCTACCTCTCTTCTTTGGATCCGGTTATTCATCAACGTTATGAATAACTTGAGAATTCTCATCTTGATGTTGCGGAGTTGATGTACTAGGCTCCTTCTTCGGCCTACCTCTCTTATTTGGAGATGGTTGCTCATCAACGTTAAAAAAAACTTGAGAATTCTTATCTTGATATTACGGAGTTGTATTAGGATCCTTCTTCGGCCTACGTCTCTTCTTTGGAACTGGTCATTCCTCGAGGTTGGGAATAACTTGAGAATTGTCATCTTCTTGTTGCGGAGTTGATGTACTAGGCTCCTTATTCAGCCTACCCTTCTTTTCTGCAAGCGGTGTCTCATGTACATTGGGAATAGCTTGTGAATTCTCATCTTTATATTGCAAAATAGATGCACTTCCTTTCTTTTTCGGCCTTCCAATTTTCAAAGGAGCCGAATGATCTTCATACATTGCTTCGGATATCTCAAAAGCACATGGATCTCTTTTGTTACTATCCTCACGCTCTGTCTCACGTTGAGTTTCCTGTTTCAAAATTTTCCTCTTTTTTTTCCTAGAAAATTTGGTCGATGGCCTACCGATAGGCTTTCCTTTTATTGGTTCCTCCATGCCAATTGTGTATGGGTGACTCAATCGCAATGGGCTCAACAAAATTATCTTTGAGCAGAGTTTCCCTTTGCGTAAGTGTTGAAGAATTCTCGGGCTTCCTTAGTATCCCAACAATTTTCTCCGGCATCTTCTGTAGGAGGAGGGGTGAAATAAAGTCATCGCCAAAACGGATCAATAGCCTCAATTGGTACCACATCATTATACTTCACAAGCATATGACGACATGGAAGACCCATAGACGACACTGTATGACAAACACACACATCATCCGGTTGTCCATTATTTCTCTCTCATTTTAATTCTCTTATCATATACGATACCGCCCAATGTGACACAATGTACTTTATTACCTATAGAAACTTTTAATCTTTCAAATATGTTGTCATTCTCTCAATTGGGCTTTTTTCAAATGCCTTCTTAACTCTATCAATATCATTCTTGAAATATTGTTTCATTTCCTCAGTCACCGTAACAACATTTCCTTGATTTGAATCTAAGAGTTTCTTTAATCGTCCTTGAGTAGACTCTGCAATACTAGTGGCTTCATTTTCATAGTGTCTATATCGGTTGGTCCATTCTCGCACAAATTTCTCTTTGTAAGGATCCAACCATTGGGTTCTACAATATTTTACCACAC
>JAJJMC010019063.1:8432594-8483429 GCA_023531435.1 Papaver californicum
ATGGACCAAGTCAAGGCATCCCACTCGCTTAAAAAACACAACCATTTGAGATGATTTTGTTTGTTCTTTTGTCCACCATCTCTTTAGTTCTCTTTCTCTTGTTCCTCCTATGCTAGTTGACTTAATCAAACTTGTTCCTCATCTTCTTCTTCCTTGGACTTCTTAATATTCTTCTTTGGTGGTTCAATAACCGCATGACAATTCTTACTCACATTGTTCCCTATGTGGAATGTACAAAGAAAAATTTGTGCATCCGAGAAAACTTATGAAATCGCAGTCATTAATGCTTGTTCATTATCATTTATTATAACCCTTGGAAGATCATTGCCATGGAAAAGTAAGTTCAACTATTCCAAGGCCCAGATATAGCTTGTCTCTCATAAACACCAAGTCAACGTGAATCTTACCTTATCTGATGTATGACCCACGATGTTGAACAACGACATATGGTAGAACCAGGTAGAATGATTGAGTCAATTGTGCCATCAACGGATCTGCAATGAATATTTGAAGGACTTTGCCATCCGGCCCAATTTTATCCTTATGTGTGTAGTTGTGATCAGTTGCTAACTTTAGAAATTATTGTATAACCGACTGATGTGGTTTTAATATAGTGGTAAAAAGGGTTTGATACTCAGACTTGTGAAGATTCGATTTTCAGACCTAATTTAATAACTAAAAATAAAGAAAATTAAAATAAAGTTGATTTAAAATTGAAGGGAAGAACTAAGACTAAGGATTCCACCATTCACCAATTTTTCAAGTGATAAAAATCTTGCAACTCATGTATTCAGTTTAATCAAAACATTGCCAAACTTAGGTTTTCAAAATAGCAGTTGTAAATCGTAAGCATGAGACATCAAAAGATCTAACCTAGCATGACTCATTAAAAGAAAACACAACTAATTGATAAAAACCATTTTTTCCAATTTTAATTCAAAGCAAATAATTATATAAGAATTGCAAAAAATAAATAAAATAAGAATTACCACTTTATTATTAGAAAATAGCTTCCTCCATCGCCCTAGTAATGGTGATTAGATCCTCATGTTAGAAACACTCTCAAAATAATATTTCATGGCTTAAAAAAGTGTTTACAAAGAAGAAATAACGGTAACACAGAAGACAGAAACGCTTATAAGTGTTACAGAGAGGTGTTCTCTGCGTTACAGAAGAAAGAAAAGAAAATAGATACAAAACAACGGACTCAAGGCGTTGTTGAAATATGAATGCTTCAGCGACAGTTTCTGGGCGCCTTATGTTCTTCACCTTCTTCTTCACCAGCAGAACTTGTTTTTCTTCTTGGAATTTTTTCGGTGGCTCTGGCTTGATTGTTTCTTGTTATTGTTTGGTATTTATAGGATTAGTAAACCCTAGGGACATTTCTTAACCGATAAGGACTCAAAGAAGAGTCCAAATCAAACTCCAATTACGTGTATAAACAGGGTGTGCTTCCTTTCCAACCGTAACTTGAATTTTCCGGCAATTTTCACGGTTTGAATCACTCACTTGACGTGTGTTTTTACTTCTTTTGATTGTTGAATCACTTTGGGATAGAAAGATCATGTTTTAAATCCCTTAAAACTCGGCAAATCACACATAAGTTTTCTCACGTAAACAATTCTTTTCCCGCCATTTTCAAGTTTTTGAATTTAAAGAAGGGTGCCCCAGTCCAACTGGTGGGTGCCTTTAACAAATTTTTGAGGCGATTTTTCCACAAATATTTATTTCTCAAAAATACCTACAAAGACATAAAAACTCGTAAATAGTATAAAATCAAGCATTAACAAAATAGAGAATTAAGCATAATTTAGACATAAAATGTGTCTATCAAATACCCCCAAACTTACTATTTGCTAGTCATCGAGCAAATTTAATCTAGAAATAAAATAAAATCCTAACTCATTTTCGCAGGAATCGCGACTACATTTAGCATATGTAATAAGTCGTTAAACCCCTAGGTGTCCCTAGTGGACGAGTTTTGTCTCCTGAGGGTTTACAAGAGATATACCCACAAAACCTTTACTCCAAATTTTTGATACTCGTGAACGATTGAGGATAAACACTAAACAAGCTATTTAGTTGCCATACAAAATTCTTCGTCTCTGGGAATCATTACCCTATATGAGTCCAATTGTTGTACACGAGTTTTTACTCAAGCATACTAAAATTGATAAATAAGAAAACAAAGCTCTACTCAGATAGTCGTTCAACCACGATACTCAGAATCCATCAAAGTTCAATCACATGAAAATATTTAGAAGATGGATGTGGAGATGATGAAGTTTGCGCATGTTGACTAAGGTGAACGGTGTTTCCTATATCTGTCTGAAGGTCAGTACAAGGATGAATCCTAATGGATTGAGATTCATGGTCTTAATTGTAATACTAATATCGATTCAATTGGTATATACAAGGGTCCCAGCGATCGATTTATTGAAAATAAAACAATTATAAATATATTAACAACATGATTGGATCAAATTGAATCCAAGCGCATGGTCCTTATCAGCATCTTACTTGATAGTTCCAATGGATCCTGCGTTCCACGCTGGCTTAGGCGACGGAGACAGGGAGAACACACACATATTGCTATCAAAGTGTCAATACTCGATTTTTTCTTTTTTTTTTTTCCTTTCTTTTTTTTATATATATAGCTGGGCACACCAATTTCTCAAACACTCTACTTCATCCTGGCGCTGATAACAATTCGATATTGGTGCCCCACAAATCACTTAGAGAAACACAAAATTGAAAAAAATAAAAATAGAAGGTGATATGTTTGAGATAGACTCTGAGATACGGTGACAACTATCATGTTATAGACCATTTAACTGGGCACACCAATTCCTATAGAAAAATAGCTAAGTTTCCATTTACCTAGAATGGTTAGTGTCATCCTGAATTGTTCACAAGTTTCTAGACTTTGGAGTTTTATATTTCATTAAAAGTTTCTCCCTTACCCCCAAACTTAAATTTGACATTGTCCTCAAGGTTCTAAAGATGAATGATTAAAAATATGAACAAGGAGAAACTGTTACCACTTCAAGAAAAGGAGTTAAGGAAAGATATTACCGTGTCGCATGAGCATGGGTTACCTACCAAGAGTGCTAAGTTTAAAGTCACCTCATAGAATCATATAGAAATAGCCGGAACAACTGTGGGTCATCCAGATCAAATAGTGCTATCACAAAAAGGAAACTCCAGAAGGCCCAGAGAGTGAAACAAAGTACAACCTTATCCCTATCTAGTTTCTTGTTTAAAACAACTATATCTAGTTGCGGTTCAGGTTCAGGCTCTATAAAAGGGTCTAGATAAAATATTTTCATGGGATGGATTTCCTCATTGGTAGGATCAACAGGATCAGGTTGTAGAGTCTGGAAAACCTCAACTAAAAACTTAGAATCATATAATAATAACCTGAATAGTTGTGGATCCTCAAAGCCAATCAGATTTGTTTCATTCTTAAACAAATGTGTCGATTCTAATTCCCTAAATTAATTAGGCTTAGTCTCAAAACTTAATAACTGACACATTTGAAATTCATACGTTCCCACATATGGAAGAAAACATTTTGATGGGAAAACAAAGTCAATCGTGGTATTATCGCCTAGGTAAACCACATCGACCAAAGTATGGGTTTCTAACAACTAAGCTTCTTTCTGGACATCACCAGGCTCAGGAAATATAGTTTGAAGATGATCTTGTAAAATGGTAGAGGTGCATATGTAAAGTCCCAAGTTAGGGACTTTAAATAGGGATACTTGACAATCACAAGAATCATCGGTACCCCCAAACTTAGGGTGGACATTACTCTCAGATGGACTAAGAACTATTGGTTGGATTGTAGAGTCCTTAAGGTCAGAACTACACTCGACTTCCTCTGTAGAAGGAAATAAGGTGGACTTGTGAACTGGTAGAAGTTCAAAATTAGTTTTCCAATTATAAGTGTCCATCAAAGGTGTAGAATCTAACAAAGTATTCACCTCATTAATCACACAATCATCGTCAACATCAAATCTAAAGTGGGCTAGGCATTTCTCTAAGGGATCTTTTATCAAAGTATTTGGTAATGACTCCTGAACTAATGTTCCTATCATGTTAACTTATTTAATACATGTGCGTCTAGCTCAGGTGGTTGGTCACTAATATTGAAAATATTCATCTCAATAGTCATATTACCAAAAGATAAGTTCATAATACCATTCCGACAGTTAATGATCGCATTACATGTAGCTAAAAAATGGTGACCTAATATCACATGTATATGTTTCTCTGGGTCAGGGACAGGTTGGGTATCAAGGACAACAAAATCTACTGGATAAATAAACTTATCAACCTCAATAAGAACATCCTCTATGACACCGCGAGGAATTTTCACAGACCTATCAGCTAATTGCAATGTTATCTGAGTAGGTTTCAAATGACCAAGTCCTAGATGGAGGTACACATGGTACGAAAGTAAGTTCACACTGGCTCCTAAGTCAAGTAAGGCTTTCTCAACACGCTAGTTACCTATTGTACAAGAAATGGTTGGGGAACCTGGGTCTTTGTACTTAGGAGTTGTATTGTTCTGAATAATTGAACTCACATGACTAGCTAAAAAGGATTTGTTTTGTACATTAAGCTTTTGCTTTCGCGTACACATATCCTTAAGGAACTTGGTATAAGAAGGAATCTGCCTAATTGCATCTAATAATGGAAGGTTGTTCGTGACTTGCTTAAAAACCTCCATTATGTCGTTAAAGTTGGATTCCCTCTTGGTTGGTGCTAACAGTTGTAGGAACGGGGCTCTAGGCACAAAATCTTTCTTATGAGTGACTATTTTGGGCTCTTTAGAGACTTCATCAGTCTCAATAGCTACTGGATCATAAGGGTGAACTACAATATGTTCAGTATCAGGCATAGTTACCTTGTTGTCTACCACTTTACCGTTCCTAAGAGTTTTAATTGCGTTCACATGATTTGATGGTTTCTCACCAGAAGATATTTCATGAACTCCTCTAGGATTGGGTTGGGGTTGACTAGGAAACCTACCTTTTTCTCTTTCTCTCAAAGATTCAGCGATTTGACCAATCTGGGTTTTTAAATGAGAAATAGCCTGAGAGTTAGCATGGATCATCTTTTTATTGTCTTCTAAATTTTGTTCAAACGATTGCTGAAAATCTTTAGTGTTCTGAGTTAACGAGGTGACAGACTCTGCTAAACTCATGATCGTCTTTTCTAGCGGATTCTGAAATTGTAATGGTTCTGAAGGATTCTTAGTATAACCAAAACCTGGGGGAACCTTAGAATTACTAGACTGACCTTGACTCTGGCCCTTAGACCAAGAAAGGTTAGGATGGTTTCTCCAACCAGGGTTATAGGTTTCTAAATAAGGGTCAAAATTTTGATGATTATCAAATCTAGTGTTACTATAAAGAGCATGGGCTTGCTCTTCAACAGTCTGTCCTTCCCAAAATGATTTGGGTTCACTTCCACAACTAGAATGACTCAGTTTTAAAGCTTCTAACGTTTTCGATATAACTGTTATTTTGGCTTCTGATTCAAAAGATCCTTCTACCCTATTGATATTTCCTATACTTAGAAGATATGTTTTCTGGGGCTCCTTACTATTTTTCCACTGCTGGGTTTTCTCGGCGATTTCATTCAAAAATGTCATCACACCATTTGACAGTTTTATTTTCTAACCCACCTGTGCATAAAGACTCAACCATGGTTACTGTCGAATAATTTAAACCTTCGTAGAGGATCTGAACTAGCCTTAGTTTTCTAAACCATGATGAGGACATTGTGATAATAAGTCATTGAACTTTTCCAAATACCTATATAAAGATTCTCCCTCTTGTTGAGCAAATGTGCAAATCTGCTGCCTAATAGATGATGTTTTGTGCCTAGGGAAAAACTTCTGTAAAAAGGCAGATGTAAGTTGTTCATAGGTTTCAATTGACTCAGAAGTCAAACTATATAGCCAAGATTTAGTTTTGTCTCTTAGTGAAAAAGGAAATAGTCTAAGTTTCAACGCTTCATCATCTAGGTCCTTAATCCTGATGGTACTACATATTTCTTCAAAATCCCTAACATGGAAATAGGGATTTTCATTTTCTTTCGCTAAGAAGATTGGGAGCATCTGTATGGTCCCAGGATTGAAATCATAGTTTGTTTTAGTTTCAGCTAACTTGATACATGATGGACGAGAATTCCTATTCGGGTTCAACAAAGCTTTTAAAGTTGTCATTGATGGCAATATCAAAGGACTAGAAGTAACTTCGTCATTAATCAAACGACCTAGAGTGTCTCTTTTCCAAGATCGCTTAGTGATGACTTCGAGAGGTCTTGGCATACACTAAAAAAAACTAAAAAATAAATCTAATTGGAAGGGAATTCTAAACAATCACAAGCAAGGATGACTCAACCAAATCAAACCTATCGAATCTAGCAAACAAAAAGCATGATGGCTCCACTTAGATTGTTTCTAGTCAAGCTTTTATTCCTTCGAAAGGCAACTAGTTACAGTTTTAGAAAACCTCTTAGAACGATCCGAATTAGATTAAGTCAAAAAGAAACAGGATAATCTCTAAGGAGCTTTTATAACCCTGTCTCTTTGGAAACTTTTCCCTGGGTTACAAGGCGGCTCTAATAAACTTAAAATAATCTTCATGAACTTCGAGTTAGGATATCAAAGTACCAATACAATCCTTATGAACGAGTTTCCTATAAGCTCGTTACCCTATCAGTCTATTTCTAGTCAAAATTTTAAGGTTTAGGTTCGCGTTTGGTACGTGTTCCTAAAGCGGGCAAGAAGGAAACGGTGATGAAATCCGAGTCCTTATCTTGTATGGCCAGTCATTTCCCTTTACTAGAAAAGTAAATCCGTATTTAGGTCCTCAACATATATGCACACGAAGGAATACAGTAAACCCACTTGCAGGGGATTCGTGGGTTGATCGAGTCTTACCTCCCGTACCAGACGAGGGATGAATCGGTTGTAGTCGACTTGGGCCACCAACTCTTGCAACTCATGTATTCAGTTTAATCAAAACATTGCCAAAGTTAGGTTTCAAAATAGTAGTTTAAATCGTAAGAATGAGACATCAAAAGCTCCAACCCAGCATGACTCATCAAAAGAAAACACAACTAATTGATAAAAATTATTTTTTCCAATTTTAATTCAAAACAAATAATTATAAAAGAATTGTAAAAAATAAATAAAATAAGAATTACAACTTTATTATTGGAAAATAACTTCATTCATCGCCCCAGTAATGGTGATTAGCTCCTCATGTTGGAAACACTCTCAAAATAATATTTCATGGCTCAAAAAGTGTTTACAAAGAAGAAATAATGGTAACACAGTAGAACAGAAACGCTTATAAGCGATACAGAGAGCTGTTCTCTGTGTTATAGAAGAAAGAAAAGAAAACAGATAGAAAAGAACGGACTCAAGGCGCTGTTGAAATATGACTGCTTCAGCGACAGTTTCTGGGCGCCTTATGTTCTTCACCTTCTTCTTCACCAGCAGAACTTGTTTGTCTTCCTAGAATTTTTTCAGTGGCTTTGGATTGATTGTTTCTTGTTATTGTTTGGTATTTATAGGATTAGTAAACCCTAGAGACCTTTCTTAACCGATAAGGACTCAAAGAAGAGTCCAAATCAAACTCCAATTACGTGTTTAATCTCAAATAAGGTGTGCTTCCTTTTCCGACTGTAACTTGAATTTTTCGGCAATTTTCACGGCGTGAATCACTCACTTGACTACTTGAGGTGTGTTTTTACTTCTTTTGATTGTTGAATCACTTTGGGATAGAAAGAACACGTTTTAAATCTTAAAACTCGGTTGCAAATCACACAGAAGTTTTCTCACATAAACAATTCTTTTTCCGCCATTTTCAAGTTTTTGAATTTAAAGAAGGGTGCCCCAATCCAACTGGTGGGTGCCTTTAACAACTTTTTGAGCCGATTTTTCCACAAATATTTTTTTCTCAAAAATACCTACAAAGACATAAAAACTCGTATTTAGTATAAAATCAAGCATTAACAAAATAGAGAATTGAGCACAATTTAGACATAAAAATGTGTCTATCACCGACCTTCCTTGCCATTGCCGCCTTCTTATAGTTGTTTTTGCACTGTAGATAGTACTTAAAGAAGACATGTTGGTTGAATCCTTCGCCTTTATATCTTTGAGGATTTGACTAGGTGTGGTGCATGTTTTAGTCAACCTATTTACTTCCTTGAATTGATCCGGTTTTAACTTTGCAACTACGGAGTGGCCTACAAAAGTCTTTGGATCCGGATTATTATGTCAACCGCACGTCACTCTACTCTTACATTATTTTCCTTTCAAATTAAACACAAGCTTGAAGGGGAATCCATCCTTTATAGTTTTACTCTTGTAAACTCTTTTAGTCTTCTTTGGATACACATATCCCTTTTTCTTTTTGCTAGCGTACTTCCCACCTCTCTAACAAACCATATCAAACCTAGTTGTTTTTCCTCGATTGTTTCTGACTAGATCACACTTATTCTTGAGAACCGTATCTATAGCCCATTTGATTGCATCATCTTTACTTGTGAATTCCTACATTACACATAAACATAAAAAGTTATATGTCTAGTATTCATTCAAAAAAAAATTCTAGTAACAAATGACGATACATACTTTCGAAATAATTTCGTAACTTACCAAATCATTCGCATATTACTTTGAAGTATCTGGACCCGATTCTCACAAAGTTTTAGTATTCATATTTGTGCCAAGTACGATCTAACCACAATATACAAGAAATTAATAGAGATAAACTAAAGAGGATTCACAGTCGGTATGCTCAAAAATTTAAATCAATGCCGACATAGAACATTTTAAGGCAAAAAAATATATACAAGGACTCAGTCGGCATTATAAAAATAGTTACAATCAATGCCGACATACTTTGAAAGTTACTTCACTATTTTTTCAACTCAGTCGGCATACTCGATAACTAAACAACAATACCGACAGGTAACTATACAAAGGGATTATATTTTAAAATTTCTTAGTCAGAATTGTAGTCTTAGACATATTCAATGTTGACTAAGGTTAGAAAAATACTGGCCACTTTTAATTCTAGTCGGCATACATATTTTTCGATCTTTTTATGCCGACTGTGAGTCCAAGAATAACCCTTTTGGGGCATACTATTGGTTTCCGCCGGCATACCCAAAAACTATGGAATGTTCTTGGGGTCAGTCGGTATAGTACAAAGTATTCATACCATATCGACAGAATATCCAACCAGATATTCCATGGGGGAATACCTGCTGACGGCATTGTATAATGTTTGAATACCATACCGACGTGACTAAGTTGGCGTTGTTATTCAACATCGACTATGCCGACAACAAGCTTTTCCACTGCGCATCCATGGCGATTCGAACATAAAAAATGACTTTCTAACTAATTTGGACCTATACATGAGTGTTTGGAGCATTCGAATCTTCACATTCTTATTTTCCATGGGTTGGTTCTTCACTTGAATCTTCATGCTCATAAATGTCTTGATTTAAGGATTTCTCATAGATAAATTTTTCATTATCTACAAAATCTTACAATTGAGAATCGTTATCGAATGCAACGTAAACCTGTTCTCCTTGTTGATATGAAGGTTCCCCAACATCAAATTCTTGACTAGATTCACTCATTTCTATCCACTCTTCCCAAATCTCACTTTTTAAAAAAAAAAAACTATTCTTTTTCTCCTTCTCTTCTACCTATTTCTCTATAATAACAACAATAACATAACACACTAACTATAACTAAAATCTTAAGTTTTATTTAAGATAACTAATTAACTAACAACTAATGAACAACTAATTAAGCAAGGGTAGATTAGGGATTATGAGATTATCATGGATAAGGGGTTTTTGAAAATACTTCAATGATCCTATTTTGTTTTACATTGTATCCCCCAATTAAACGTTCATAATTAGACTAGGATTTTTTCTCTTTAATTTGTAAATATTTTATTTTATTTTTATTTTTTCATTTTATTTTCTCTATTTAAAAAAAAACACTTTGCATACACCAATTGCATTCGTCAGACTACCGAGTTTAGGAAAACCCGTAGAAAAGTAAGTTGAACCTGTGCCATGGGCCTTATGGGAGTTACCAGCTGAAATTCCACAAGCCTTAGCCTCATACCCTTGACCAGTCTTTGACTAGGTATATTTTGCTAAGGTAACCTGAGCTTACCTATTTAGTCAAACCTGCATTTGCATGTACACTTAAAAAAAATATTGAACTGGTATTACAATAGTCAATACAATGAATATCCGACTGATTTTCAAAATGAACATTACTCATGCTATGACCATAGTGTGAATAGTGGTTGGGACCATCACCAACCTTTCGAAGGTTATGGTTCATAACATAGTGAGCCCAATTACTATTCACACGCTCACCAGTCGTACGAACGGGTAAATGAGCAATATCATACTGAGCAAAATGGTAGTTCTATTTCTATAAAAGAGGCTCTCAAGTAGATAACTGAGTCGACATGTAGGAGTGAGATGATAATGAAGGAATTTTATAAAAAGTCATTTGTACATAATAAAGAACTTGCAGCTTAACTACAACTCTCAGTGAACTTGAGGCACATTTAGACGAAATTGGAGAAGAAGAACGGTTAGCTGCTAATATTGCTCAAAATGAACTTAATTGCCAAAACCATGTTTCCAATTTTACTCTTGATAACAATGACAAATATTTACCTAATCTATAGGACAAGGTTAGAATTAAAGGCATTACTTTTTCAAATAAGGTGCAATCATCTTCATGTCATTATGAGGATGAGGAAAGTATTCACGAAGAATTTGAAATTCGTAGTCATAATGATGAGGAATTTTTTACAACAATTGAGCTTCATGATAATAATGATGTTTCTAGTTCTAATCCTAATAATGTTGATGATTATTTACCTATTCAAGAGGAAAAGGAGTTAACTAGAGATACCACTGTTATAGATGGTGAAATATTTCCTTGTTGTTATGAAGATGATGATGGGTTAGAGGAACGAGTTTATCCCGAGACTAGTGTTTTAGAGTTCAAAGATTCAAAGACAATAGTCTCTGACGAAGATGATAGACTCATAGGGGTTTTAAATATGAGTGAGGATGTTGTCATAAACTGTAGGACTATTCATGATCCTTTAGCATGCATTGTGTTTGACAATCAATTATTAGATGGACCTTTCAGTGAATCGGAGGAACTCTACGAGGATTTCTTTGATAATCCATTATGTTATTTTGATGATGGTGTTCGTTTAGATGACCAGTCCACAAAAGAAAACGGGTATTGTGCTGACTTTACGGACCCTAGAGTCCAACCAATATTTTTTGGTCCATTTGAAAGTAATGTTTACCCTAAGTTCCGGGGTACCGATGATTCTTATGATTTTCAAGTATCCCTGTTGAATGTCCCTCACTTGGGACTTGACATATGTGCCTCAACAATTTTAAGAGATTATCTTCATACACTTTTTCCTGAACCTAATTTTGTCCAGAAAGAAATTCAGTTGTCAGAAACCCATCCTCTGATTGATTTAGTTTACCCGGTCCATGATACCATGATTGATTTTGGTTGTCCCACCAACATTTTATTTACCAAATATGGGAACATATAAATTTCAAATGTGTCAGATATTGAATATTAGAGCTAAGCCTAATTATGTTTGAAAGTTTAAATATATACATTTTCATGAGAATGACCACCAGTTTCATATATTCCATTGTGGTCAGCTATATAAGTCAAATCTAATTGACTTCAAGGATCCACAATTATTTTGATTATTAATGTATGATTCGTAAATTGTGATTAATCCTTTCTTCGTCTGGATGAAGACTTTAAACTTAGCGTTCTATGGGAGGCAACCCATATGTTTTATGTATGCGGTGTTGGTAATATCCTTCCTTATTTCTTTTACTTTGTTCATTATTTCTCATTGATCATGCTTTCATTTATCTTTAGAACATCGAGGACTATGTTCAATTTAAGTTTGGGGGTAAGGGTGGAAAATTAAAATTTTAGTTGTACCAAAAACTCCAAAATTTAGAAACTTGTGAAAATTTCAGGATGACAGTAACCACTCTAGGTAGATGAAAACAAAATTCTTGTTTGCAGGAGTTGAGGGACCTTGATAAATGGTTTATTCATAAAAGGACAGAGCTCGGGTGTTAGAAATAGCATGATAGTCGTCAATATATCTCGGAGTCGTCACCATATCACATTTTATTTTTATTTTTGCAACTTTTTGTGTTTTTCTAAGTGATTTGGTGGGGCACTAGTACGCCTTGTTGTCGCCGCTAGGATGAAGTAGAGTGATTGTGATCAAGACCCATTATTTTAATTGAACTTGACCATTTAAAAAAATGACACTTGGATAACAATATGTGTGTGTTCTCCTTGTCTCCGTCACATAAGCAAGCGTAGTTCGTAGGATCCATGGGAACAATCATGTAATCTGCTGACAAGGAGCATGCGCTTAGATCCAAAATATCTAATCATGTTGTCGGGAAAAATAAAATTTACAAAAAAAAGGTTGAATGAAATAAAAAAAGTAAAGAATTATTGTATATATTCAGTAAATCGACCGTTGGGGCGCTTGTATATACTAGTTGAGTTGATACTAAAATTAGGATTCTGACCAGTGGGTGCGTATCTCAATCTAGTAAAGTTCATCTTGGCGCTGACGATAATACAAATATTTTAGGAAACACCGTTCACCTTAGTCAACATGCAGACACTTCTCTCTCCATATCAATCTTCTTAATCTATTCATGTGATTGTGGTTTTTTAGATTCTGAGCATCGTGGTTCATTGTACGACTTTCTGAGTAGTGCTTTGTTTTCTTATATATGAATTGTAGTACTCTTGAGTGAAAACTCGTGTACAACAATTGGAATCAAAACATGATAATTCCTCCCATAGCCAAAGAATTTTGTAGCCAACTAAATAGCTTGTTTAGTGTTTATCCTCAATCGTTCACATGTAGCTAGAATTTGGAGTAAAGGTTTTGTGGGTATATTTCTTGTAAACTCTCACGAGACAAAACTCGTCTACTAGGGACACCTAGGGGTTTAAAGGCTTGTTGCACAATTTTTTTAAAAGTTTTTGAGGTATCCAGAAGAATGTTCGGCTAATAAATGATTAAATAATAGTATATGAACTTTGGAGCAAGTCTTGGACGAAAAAATGTGAGTGTCACAGAGGAAGGTTCAGCTGGTAATTATCCACATATTAGTAGCCGAACCTGATACTAATATGGAGCAAAATAAGTTTCCAGGTTCGGATGGTAATTTATCACCAATAGTAGCTGAACCTGACAATTTCCTAGGACACTTTTGACGTGTTTGGACTCTATTTTTGAGGAATATGGGTCCCGATGAAGCTCCAAAGACCCAATTTCAAGAGAACTATATAAGAAGACTTCTTAAACTTTTAGAAGATACTTTACAAAACAAGGAGAAGAAGGAGCTAGGGCTTGGAGTTGCGATCGATCATCACAATTTCTAGGGTTTGCTTTACTGGCTTTCTTGAATATTTTCCATGGATTTTGAGAAATCCATGAGTAACTAAACCTTTCTTATTGGTTTGAATATAGTCCTAAGTCTGAAAACATGTTTATTAATTGAAGTATTCATTCTCATATGTTCATAATCTCTTTAATATCGCTTATGTTCTACAGTTAATAATGCCATGTATGACTGAATGCTTCTTTGTTTTATTCGCGAATTAAATGAGCATGCATTGATATTTATAGCTAAATTATGGTTTGAGATCCGGAATTGTCAAAAGATCCTTGTTATATGTAGTATAACATAGTTTTTAATGACGGGATGTTACCATGCAATTATGCGTAGAAGCGTAACCTAGGTTAAATCCGTGTGGCTCCTCCGCCGGATTGCTTAGAATAACCTCAACTCATAAAGACTATTGCTTTCATTGGGTTAAACTTGAGTGGCTCTTGCGCTAAGTTATTCATTGAAAAGGATTCAAAGAGTGGCTCTTGCCCCTTTGATGACAATTTTTGCTAGAGTAAGCCTGCGATAGTATGCTTTAGGGTTATTGATATTGAGAGTGAATGAATGTTGAGTTTGATTCAGTTGATAACATGTTGGAAGATGAAACCTCTAACCAGTGTTTTTTATCTCTAATATTCAGTTTAATCTTTTTTTTTAGTATAACTTAGTTATAATTACCACCAAAATCCCTATGTTTACATAAGTAATCAAAATAACTTGACAATCCATATCTCCATGTGGATCGAACTTCTCTTATTACTATACTATAATTTATAATTGTGAAATGAAAAGATTTGAAATAATTTTTCTTGGCTGACAACCGACCAAATTTTGGCGTCGCTGCCAGGGAGGCATAACGGATTGTTATTTTGTTTTTGTTTTTAATTTCGTTTTAAAAATTGTGTTTCAGGTATTTTACTGGGAAAAAAAACGAAATAAGAAATGGGTGATGCAAATTGTATACTCAAAGAACTAGCTTCTCACAAGCTGGATACACATGAATGGTGTGTTAAAACTACATCCAACTTTGAGATCAAGTCAGGGTTTATTCGAGAGCTTCCCAAATTCCATGGTATGGCTAACAAAGATCCGAACAAGCATCTAATGGATTTCCATAACATGGTCATGGTCATGCTACCGGCAGAGACTAATGCATATGGAGCTATGTTACATGTTTTTCCATTCTCCTTGGTAGACACCTCTAAGGAATGGTTATACTATTTACATGTTGGCAGTGTAACAACATGGAATGGTTTGAAGAAACTCTTTTTAGAGAGGTATTTTCCTGCATCTAAGGCAACTCAAATTCGGAAAGAGTTTTGTGGGATTAAAAAAATGGTATGATAAACACTGTATGAATGTTGGGAACGTTATAAGAGATTGGTGGCCAGCTTCTCGCATCATCAATTTAGTGACTCATTGATTATCCAGTATTCTTACGATGGTTTATTACCAGGTGACAAAAATCTCCTGGACGATACAGGTGGTGGTGCTTTAATGAACAAAACAGTATCACAAGCTAAAGAGTACAACTATAAATAGCTCAAAACTCAGAATCATCATAGATGCTTACTTTTATGAAGAATTTAATCTCCATGGTACAACAGAATCAATAACTAGCAGATCTAAATCGGCAGAAAACTGATAATATCATTAATGAGTTGCGTATGCAGATGGGTGTTATGGCAAGTGAGATTAACCCGTTGAAGGCACAAGATAGTGGGAAACTCCCTTCTCAGACTCTTGTTAAACCAAGATAGATTGTTAATGCTGTTATATTGAAAAGTGGTACACAAAATATGCAACCAGAAATTATTATCGAGGGTGATGAAAAGTCTCTAAAGGAGCCGACTAAAGAGGAAAAGCTTATAATTCCTCCGAAAAACTGTCAGGTACCAAAAGATAAACCTCAATCTCATGTTTCTACTTACGTTCCTCCTCTACCTTTTCCTGGCAGGTTTGCTAAAGCTAATAAGAAGGTGGAACAAGATAAAGAGATTTTGGACGTTTTCAAGAAAGTCCAAGTGAACATTCCTCTCATTGAAGCAATCAAGCAAGTTCCTCGTTGCGCAAAGTTCTTAAGGGAGTTGTGCACTAATAATAAGCACAAGTTAACCGGTAATGAAGTAATGAGTGTGAGGGTGAATGCTTCAGCGTTTCTTCAAAAGAAACTTCCACCTAAATTGAAAGATCCCGGTAGCTTTACTATTCCATGAACAATTGGTAAAACCAGGTTTACAAAATATTTGTTAGATTTATGAGCATCTATTAATGTTATACCTTCTTCAATTTATAATGCTTTACATCTTGGTTCTCTCAAGGAGACCGGTATAGTTATTCAACTTTCCAATAAGTCTAATGTTTACCCGAAAGGGGTTTTTTAAGATGTTTTATTGTAGGTAAATGGACTAATATTTCCAGTGAAATTTTATGTTCTTGATATGAAAGATGATAATTTATCCTCGTCTACACCTTTATTGTTGGGTAGATCATTTTTGAGCACTTCTAAAACAAAGATTGATGTCCACGACTGCACCTTGATTCTGGAGTTTGATGGAGAGGTCATAAGTTTCAGTATTTTTGAAGCAATACGATACCCAAGTAATGCTCAATCGAGTTTTCATGAATGGCGTGTTAGACGCAGAGTAAGGAGTAGCAGGAATGTCTATAGTCGAGCTGACAACGTTAAACCAAACGTTGAATGTGAGGCAACCCATTGGTTTTATATTTCTATCTTTATCTTTTTAGTTTTATTTTTCTTATCTTTTCATATCATTAATAAGAATTTCCCACCTTGATTTTACATTGGACGAGTCAATTTACATTGAGGACAATATAAAGTTTAAGTGTGGTGAGTGGTTAAGCATTTAGATTGTTAGTATTCTCTTCTGTAGGTAGAATTTTTTAACTTTTTGTACATATTTGCATGAAAACTTCCAACTTTAAGAGATTTTAGAGTCACTTAGTATACTTCTAGCTAAGTCTACATACAAAGTTCTTACCAAAATAATTGAACTTAGAAGTAATAGAGAACGATATTCGGGTTTCTTAGTTGATGAGAAGCACGAGCTGACAAAAAGGGACTTAAACCGCCGGTAGAGAATACAGTATTAGGGAGATGATCAATCATTAGTGGAGACTACCTATTGTTACATCAAGTGAGGCACCAGATCTTCAATTCTTTGTATTTGTCTAAAAATTATGCTTTGTATGTCATATACGCAAATTCCGGGTAGAATGATGAGCTACCCAACTTCGTACCAATTTCAGCACTACTTTTTGGTCTCTTGAGTATTATTTCTTCAATTACGAGGGTATCATCAGAATTGCCAACTTGCAACATCTCTTGTAATCTTGTTTGAAGTTAGCACCGTGTTCTCTGCTCGACAACAATAGGTTCATGGAAACACCATTATCATCAATAAGCGGAGCATCACAAAATCATGAAGGAAAGTTGAATACAATCAAGGTTTAAAAACAACGGTACAAGAAAGACCATACTTCATATTCAATTCAAGCAACAAGACAAAGATCGGAATTATATATACATGTTGAAGACTTATGTACAAGAGCGAAGGAAATCAAAAGATGAGCGTCAGTGAAGTTTATGATATCGAGACAATACAAGTTTTGAAGAATCAAGTGGTAAAGTCCTTATCCCACGACCATAGTAGTTTCATTGTTAATTTTATTTTGCAGTTTGTATTTTATTTTCCTTATATTCTCATATAAAAAAATATTTAGTGTCTGTTTATTTTTGTATTCACTCAATAAGGTTGTGTGGAAGAATAAATTTATAAAGAAGATTCAAGCAACAAGGAATTGAGGAAAATAGTACGATCGTCAAGGTTCTACGAAGTTCAAGAATTCATCATCAACAGTTGAAGACCGAAGATGTTTTTATTGGACGTTGTGAGAGTGGTGTTAATTGTGGATCGGACGACAAGGTAAGTAAGCATTCCCATCCTCGCATAAGTAGTTGATTTCCTTTCTTAGAGATCATTAGAAAAACAAAAAAAATTCTATGGGACAACTAAATATGATTCAGAAGGTTACTTTTCCTTCCTACCATTCGACATGTTCAGGATTTCTATCTTCATTTTTGACTACACACATGAGAACCATAAAGTGCGTTTTCTGAGTGTAATATCATAAAACCCTATTGGTGAGGCAGAAGTCGAGGCGGAATGCTTATTTGATCGCTCTCGAGACTGGATTCTTTTATATGGTGGTTTTCTCCTAACTCAAGTTAAGCATGAGAATAATGTTCTTTATACTTCTAACTTCTTATTGTTAATGTGCAGAAACTTTACATCTTTGTAGCTATGTGGATATATGTGCTCTAGAATTTTTGAAAGTTTTTGAAGTATCCAGGAGAATGTTCGGATAATAAATGATTAAATAATAGTAACCGAACTTTGGAGCAAGTCTTGGACGAAAAAAGTGAGTGTCCAGAGGAATGTTCAACTGGTAATTATCCACACATTAGTAGTCGAACCTGACACTAATATGGAGCAAAATAAGTTTTCAGGTTCAGTTGGTAATTTATCACCAAATAGTAGCCGAACCTGATAATTTCGTGGGACACTTTTGACGTGTTTGGACTCTAGTTTTTAGGAATATGGGTCCCAACGAATCTCCAAAGACCCAATTTCAAGAGAACTATATAAGAAGACTTCTTAAACTTTTAGAAGATACTTTACAAAACAAGGAGAAGAAGGAGCCAGGGCTTGGAGTTGCGATCGATCATCACAATTTCTAGGGTTTGCTTTACTGGCTTTCTTGAATATTTTCCATGGATTTTGAGAAATCCATGAGTAACTAAACCTTTCTTATTGGTTTGAATATAGTCCTAAGTCTGAAAACATGTTTATTAATTGAAGTATTCATCCTCATATGTTCATAATCTCTTTAATATCGTTTATGTTCTACCGTTAATAACGCCATGTATGATTGATTGATTGTTTGTTTAAGTCGTGAATTAGATGAGCATGCATTGATATCTATAGCTAAACTAGGGTTTGAGATCCGGAATTGTCGAAATATCCTTGTTACAAGTAGCATAACATAGTTGTTAATGACGGGATGTTAAATCCGAGTGGTTCTTGCACCGGATTGCTTAGAATAACCTCAATTCACAAAGACCATTGCTTTCATATGGTTGCTTTTTATCTCTGATATTCAGTTTAATCTATTTGTTTTTAGTATAACTTAGTTATAATTACAGCCAAAATCCCCATGTTTACATAAGTAATCAAAATAACTTGACAACCCATATCTCCATGTGGATCGAACTTATCTTATTACTTAATATAATTTATACTTTTGAAGTGAAAAGACTTTAAATAATTTTGCTTGGCTGACAACCGACCACGGGTACATAAGTTATATGCATGTGTAATGCCGAGTACACCAGCTATATGGTTGTGTACCTGATAAGTACACATCTATTTTTGTAAATATATGTTTTCTGGACATAAATTAATGATGTTTGTAAAAAAAAAATGTATTTTTTCAGTTGTTCTTGTCATAAAAATGATGGAGTAATAAAGTCTTTTGTTATTATATTCACTGTCTTCGCTCAGTAAATGAATATTAAAACAATATGTACATTTTTTATTTGTTGATATATACATGTTGAGTACACAAGTCATATAGATATGTATATGTTGAGTATACAAGCCATATACATGTGCAACTGCTGAGTACACAAGCCATATGGGGTGTTGGTGTTAGCGGCGGCTGCGACGTATGTATGTGCAGTAAAACTTCGATAAGTTAATAACCTTGGGACCAAAGAAAATTATTATTTTAGCGAAGTTATTAATTTATCGAGTTAAAATTTAGCATATACAAGCCTAGTTGGGACCAGAAAATTTCATTATTTTAGCGAAGTTATTGATTTATCGATGATTAATTTATCGAAGTTCTATTGTATATCTGTTGAGTACATAAACCATATGCATGTGTACTTTCTGAGTACACATGTATATAGATGTGTAACTGATGAGTACACAAGTCATATGTGGTGGTGGTGGTGGTGGTGGTGGTGGTGGTGGGAAGAGGGGGGTTGAGGAGGTGTGGTGGGGATGGGAGGCGGCGGCGGCTGTGGTGGTGATGGTGGTGGTACACCCTTTTACTATATTTTAATAATTTTATACATAAATTTATTTATTTTTAATTAGCGACTTGACAGTTTTTTTAAGGGTATAAATATTTTCTGATAATTGGGGGCCTAAATTTAAACTATTTTAATTAGAGATGTGGTTTATAGGTAATCCTTGGATGGGACTTTAGTCAAATTTCCCTAATTATAAATAATGACAAAACGGGTTAGCCCATCTAGTTAGGCCCTAGCTTGGGAAAAAATGAATTTGTCAATTCCTATATGAACTGTCTTAGGCCAAGTCATATGCACTTTATCAAATTGGGTAGTTTGCCTAGCCGGCAATGAGATTTGAGCGAAATATTTCAGGGAATGGCGAAGATGGAAATGAAAGAATTTCAAATACGAAGCTTGTTTCCACATCCTTAAGGAGTTCCTTATACCCCTTTTGAATTACTAATTTATTTGCAGTGTTTCCACTTTCTTTATCTAATGCGTATTTCAAGTAATTAAAAAAATATAATTTCACTGAACTAACTAGCTATTTTATTTCAACTAACCATTATATCTTAATAATGCTTAAAAAAATTATATCTTAATTATTAAAACTATTAAACTAACCAACTATTACATTAACCAAGAAACTGAACCTCAAGATCTTCATCTTTGTCATCTTCTTCTTCATCATTTGGGTTTTGAGGTTGCAATTGTTCTTCTATTGCCTTCCTTTTTAACTTGTCACAAGCCATTTGTCATAAATGTTTCTGATCCTCGTTCATTACTGAGGTGTCCGCATAAAGAATCTTATGCTTGCTATAATGGCTAACAAATTTCTCTTGAGAAAGACGGGTTTTTTTCAACTCCATATTCACGACCTTTCGGTCATTGGATCTCTGTTTCTTGGTTGTCCGTTGGCGATTCATAAACTCGGTCATGTTAAAACCTTCAGACCCTTCTCCTTATTGGGCTAATTTTCTAGCTGATTTTGATGTGGTTCTTCATAAACCTTTTCGTTTGTTGCTAGTAGCTGCATTGAGATCAAAATTAGGATGTGGATTTCTTGGATAATTCGGTGAAGAAAATGATGAATTGGGACTTGAATTTGGTGAAGAGGTAGAAGGAGAGCATGATGATCTTCCAGGAACGTGTTGCGTAGTTGTTAAAAGCGATGTATTAAATTTGGGCAGCACTTTTAAGATAGTGTAACAAGTTTCATGTTCAAACTGTGAATTGTGTTTATGGTGCCATTCCACCGGATACTTTCGTTCTTATAATCACAAAGTTTTTTTAGTAAAGATCATACAAATTTTAAAAAAAATGAAGAATTTTGGACATTTAATATAATTTACCAGTTCCACTTCGACTTCACCACTCGATCTAAAACGAGTGACTCGCATGACATGAGCAACATATTTGGGCATTTTTATTGATTTTAGTGAAGTGACCTGACAACCCATCACTATCATGATCATTGATGTTCGTTGTTTCCTCTTTAAATTTCTGAAATATGTTATCCCACAAGGAGGTGTCTGCTTGAGATGCACCGTTGATACTATCGAATGTGAATAGACATAATTTCTACAAATGCGTTTATCTTAGGCAACTGTAAATCGTGAACCACGAACTTTTTTTACTAACATTAATTTCTGGATTTTGAGAACTAAAAGCCATTTTGCAGAAAAATTGGAAAGTTTTGTTCTGTTTTAGATTAAAATTAGAAGAGTTATGTTTTAGATTAGCAAAAATGTGTATGAGAGATTGAGGTTTAGAGAAGGTGTGAGTTGAATTGATTTTGAAGTTGGATATTTATAGAGGGTTCAGCCAAAAGACCCAAAACCATTGGATGAGATAACTAACTAGCGACGGAATCTCTATCTAGCGACAAAATTTTTATCGCTCGACAAAAACACTGTCACGATGTGTAAATGGCCAAATATGCCAATTTATCAAACCAATTTTTCAATTTAACATATCCATAATAACTTAAATTTGATAAATTTAGCCACCTGATAAGTGCATAAGACTTGTCCTTTAAGTTAAGAAGTTAGTGGAAAAGATAATACTATCCATCTGGTAAGTGCATAATTTTACGTACTTACGGCCGGCTAATACATGTCCAAAACAGCTTTATCCGAACACCCCTATTCTAACAACGACGACTACAGGCATCGTCAATTTTTCTCGAGATTCACCTGATGTAATCTCAAAATTGTCTTCCTTAAGGTGAACAATACCAGTAAACTAAACAAACTACAGATAAACACTCCACTTAATATTTTCATCACAAATACAAATAAAAAATAAATCCAACAAATCACTCTTTTCTCCTTCTCTCACTCTCTCAGGATTCAGTGATCATCACCAATGGGTTTTTTCACTCGTTCTCTTCTGATCCGTAGTAGTAGTATTTTCAATGATAAGCTATCCATCATCTCCAGACCATCAATTTCAACATGGAACAGATTATTTCATCATCAAACTCAAAACAATGAAATTATTTCAAAGAATGAATCAAATTCTTATCATTTTGGTACTGGACCTTCTTATATGCGTGGTACTGTGTTTTGGGGTAAACCCAATTCACCACTTACTATTGAAGAATTTCATATGCCTAGACCTAAAGCTGGTGAACTTCTTATCAAAACCAAAGGTAACCTTAATTAATTAGTTAATCAATAGTAATTTTTTGTTTGTTGAATATTTAGATTTTCTGGATGATTGATTATTTTTTTTTGTAGGCTGTGGAGTTTGTCACTCTGATCTGCATGTTATGAAAGGTGAACTACCATTTCCAAGTCCTTGTGTTGTGGGTCATGAAATTACTGGAGAAGTAGTTGAATATGGGGCTAATACTGATGCAGGTATTACCAAAAGGTATGCTTCCACCAGTAATGATTGACCATTGCTACTCTTAGAAATCATCTTGTAAGAATTAGTGGAATGACAATCTTATTGACTTAGTTTTATTGTGTGGAGTATGTTCTCTAGTTCATACCAGGTTGAAATTGTGGATTTCACATGCTTGAAAGTCCCCCTAATTTTGATTTTAGTATGAATGTTGCAATTTGATTTTGAGCCGATCCATTATAATTTTTGTAACCAGTCGTGGGCATGTTGAGATGATTGTGTAAAGATACTTCTTGTTCCGCGTGATTAGATCATACTTTCAAAATGTCAGACCTTAGGACACCTCAAACAACCCAAATGGCTTGAAGAGCTCATTTGAACCCCCAATGCAAAGCTTAGAGGTTTTTATTAATTCATCATTCGCAATGCTGTTATATGCATTTGTTATAGTATGATTGCTCAGGCTCAGCTCCCAAACCCCATCTTACATGTTTGACAAGCGAGTTTGTGCACTGTTTGTTTGTTATGGTCAGCGAAAACCCAAATAGAGATTGTGATATACATAAACATATTAATAGTCTTTGAATTTCATACTTTTCATTTTGGTCTTATATAGTCCATTGTGCAACAACAATAATTTATAAACGTATTTTGTTTGATTGCCAACTTTTATGAGTAGAGTCTATCGACATTTTGAACAATCTTGCAACTCCATGTGAATAGGGTATACCTGAAAGAGGTTTTTCTCCAAGTGTATTGTGGATATCAGTGAAGGAGGATATCATATGAATGAGCATTCAAAACTAACACAACCTTAGGTAGTGTAAAGTTGTTAGATTGTTATCTGGTTGGTAAACCAATACTAATGATATTTTATTGTTTTCTTTTATTTTTTTTGCTTGTCTATGTTAGATTTCCCATTGGCGCTCGTGTAGTTGGAGCATTCATAATGCCGTGCGGCAATTGTTCCTTCTGCGTGAAGGTGACATATTATTATGCTTACAGATGTTGCTTTTCATACTTAGTCAGCATGAAAACAAGATCCATGATAATGCTCCATGATAACCCTTTGTGTAATATTTGCATGTGAATCAGGGCCAAGAAGATCTATGTGAGGCTTTCTTTGCTTTCAATCGCGCAAAGGGAACACTTTATGATGGTGAAACTCGGTTATTCCTCCGTAGCAACGGTAGATATTTAATTGTGTTACACCTTTTACTTTATTGGGATCCAATATTTGTGAAGCCCATCTTTTTATGTATACTGTTCCCTTTTTGGAAATAAACAAAGTAAATAGATGAATTATCCAGGCTGAGGCTGTTAAAGGCATAGCCTGAACTTGAAGAGAAGAATAATTTGAAGGCATCAGAATGAGATATGGTCTGCAAAGAACAACAGACTCAGTGGTTGGTTTGAAGGAAGCATGGTTGTAAATGCCTTAGCCAGGGAGCTAGGGCATTTGCAACCACAATAATTCCTTTACCATCCCAGTGTACATTATCGAGATTCATATCCATTGTTCATTTGGTTGCTTCTACAGCACCTCTAGCTACAGCTTCTACCTAGGATTCTCTCAGCTATGGAATTATTGTCACGCATCTGTGTTGACTGTTGTGATCAAGCAGTATGAGAGCAATATGAGTTGTAGAATTAAAATTATTATGTAAGATGAATAGAGGTTCACTTTATATCGGCAACGAGTGGAGCATAAAACAATTACTACTTATACTAGGCTGGAAACTGTTGAGAGGAATCAACATATAACACCAGTGAGAGAAAATAGCCATTTGAGTTTGGTTTGGGCATGTAATAGTCCTAGAGAAGAGTCAAAAGACTAAGGAGTATCTGGTCTTCCATGTGAACCAGAAACAACTTAGCATGTGGGGGCCCTATGTCTAAATTTTTAGGACGTCCTACTGGTAGCGAGAGCCAAGTCTCTTTTTTTTTTCTAGAAAAACTCTTCTTTTAGAAGAGGCTTGCTAGCTACAAAGTCTGGGTAGCTAGGCAGAGAAAATAAGAATATCCCCCCTAACCCTGATGCAAGTTGGGTTTAAAGTTTAAACCCCAGACCTCGTGGTACAGCTACCAAGTGCCTGATCAACTATTGTTGGACACTTGTGAAAGCCAGGTCTCAACCCAGTTAGAAGGTGAGCTGCAAAATAAAGAGAGGTAGATGAAACAAAACAAATTATTTGAAGTGACATTGTATGAATGCAGGGACGGACCCAGGATTCTTCCTTGGGTAAGGCTGGATTGTCAATAACTTACAAGGCGGGCGAAGGCCGCGGCAATTTTTTTGAACGAATCGCGTAATTAGTAGCTAATTACGGTTCATAAATAGAACACTAACTAAGTGTCTTGCTTTTTATTTTTAGGCCCATGTGGTTGTGGATTAAATAGTGTATCAGTATAGTCATTTTTGTCAAAATCAAATTTTTCACAAGTATGGGTTTTATTTTTATTATTTTTTTATATAAACGAATTGTGGCGGCGGCGTGGAAAACTAATTGATTACATACGTATATCAATTTTAATAAGCTATCATGACTTTGCATGGGCTAAATAAGTCTTCATATTACCTTTAGACTATTATTGTTGGGCTAATATAAATTTAGTGTTGGGCTAACAATAAAATCTAGACGAAATAGTAAACTAAAAAAAATTATCACCAAACTAAGGGATGGGCTAGAGCCTCATCTAGCCCCTCACTAGGCCCTTCCCTGTATGAATGAGTCAGGAGATTTTCCACGCATCTTACTGTAACAGCACATATCATCATAGTATAACCATAAGTTCCTAATGAAGTTATCATAGAACCTTGACAAACCAATAGCTCTGATTCGCCTCCACATGGTAGCAAGCAGCTGATTGTCGGTGGGTATTGTGAGATCAATGATATAGTTGTTTCTGGTTTTGGTTGTCAATGAGGTTCAGAGATGTACAATTTGACTATCTTTTCTGGATTCTGTAGGAAACCCAGTCTATATGTACAGTATGGGAGGGCTTGCAGAATATTGTGTTGTGCCTGCACATGCATTAGTAGTTCTTCCAAACACTTTGCCGTATACAGAGTCCGCCATCCTGGGATGCGCAGTATTCACTGCCTATGGTGCCATGAGACATGCAGCTGACATGCGTGCTGGAGATTCTGTTGCTGTGATCGGCATTGGTGGTGTAGGGTCAAGGTGAAGAGCTGAAAATCAATTAACTATATAATGGGTGTTGCTAATCATTCTTTCATTTTTTTCAATGCCACTATTATAGTCCAGGGTTTGACGATTGGTAACGTCTTGTGGGTTCTTCATTGTTCAGTGCTCTTTACTGTCATGATATTATTTTGTTGCAGCAAATTCTAGCTCATATGGAATTTAGAAATAAAGGTTAATCAGATAATTGGAATAAGTGCAAGTTTTTGTATTAGTCAGGCAACCAAATATTCATAAATTTTTATCTCTCCTTATTCACTAAATTCCTTGTAGGATGTTTCGGCCACAAAAAACAAACCACCAGTTAATTCATTTCTCAACCTTCACTCTCTGCTATCTGCTGTTTTACATGTATCCTATTTTATAATATGACTCGTCTTTAAACTTTTGCTTTCTATGCAGTTGACTGGTGTGGAATGTGGTTACCTTGGTAGTCATTTAGTGTTATTAATGTTTTGTTTTGCATTTTTGATTGCCACCTCTTTTAGTGTGGCTTTTCTTTCTGACATCAATATTTTAGTGCAATTTTTTTCCTTTTTGTGTCCTTTCGTGATTTTGGTGTAAAATGTTTTTGCTCAGGTTACATAGACATGGACTTATCCCAAGCATACAGTTAAATGGTGCAAATATGTCTCTGTTTGTTTCTTTTTGCTGTGATGTAGTATTTCTTTTACGTCATTATGACTACATAATATCTCAGTTGCTTGCAGATAGCACGTGCATTTGGTGCTTCTGAGATTATTGCAGTTGATGTTCAAGATGAAAAGCTTCGAAATGCTAAGTCACTAGGAGCAACTCACACCGTAAATGCAGCTAAAGAAGATGCTGTTGACAAGATCAAGGCACACACTTGACTCTTCTTTTTGTTATTATCTATAGGTTTCCAGTTATAATAACTAACTCTCATTGCCAGGTTAAAGCATTTTTAGACTGTTTGACAATTTAACAATTCGATGAGTGTTGTATCTTAAAGAATTCATAGATTCAAAAGAACTGGTTCAGTCGGTTATCAGTCTGCATTGCAAAATACAGGAGCAAGAATGATATGTCAATGATGACTATTCTTTTGGTCTTGATGTTAAGGATGTATAATTAGAAATCCTGCTTAAATGTTTAATTGCTTGCTCTTGTATAAAATGTGTATTTATGATTTCAGCATTTACATTTTCTCTGAGAAATACATCTAGGCAGTTAGGTACGAATTTGCCTATTTATTTGGTTGTTTTTCTTGACAGGAAATTACTGGAGGCATGGGTGTGGACATCGCCGTGGAAGCATTGGGGTTACCACAAACATTTTTGCAGTGCACACAGAGTGTTCGTGATGGGGGGAAAGCTGTAATGATTGGGCTTGCGCCAACAGGTGTGATAGGGGAGATAGATATAACTCGTCTTGTTCGTAGACAGGTGAGTCAAATATATTTCAGAAATGAAATCTTGATACATTTATAAACTTATGAGAGACATCACTAGGTATGATGCGACACTGTTGGAAATGTTCAAAATTCCTGGGAACGTTGAGGTCCTAATTGTGCAACTCCAGAAGGATGTCCTTCCAAGATGGATCAGCATTGAAATCATGCTACCATATGAAAATGGTTTGTGGTATGAAGTGGGTGCATGTACATCACACCTCCTAAAGAGATGGGTTCATGAGATCGTAAACCCTAACTTTTGATGAGATTGCCTGCTTGATTCTTGTGTTCTTCTCTTGTTGAGCTACCTTGCTACTGGTTAGATTACCAATCTTTTTTCTAGGTTGTCTAGCTACCAAGATATCTTGCGCACCACATATTAGTATTTGATATGAATCTTAAAATATGAATTATTTTCATTTTAGCCCTCTATTCTGTGCTTTGAGGCAGTTTTTATTATTCAGCTCTTATGCACAGAATAATGTGTGTGCCTGAAGATTTTGAAAAGTTATCTTAAGTTGAGGCATTAATCGTCAATCAAAACCCTCACATAAACCCCTAATCCTAATGAATATAATCACCGTAGAAATATACCGTTAACACCTACAATGCACTAGTCACTTTTCTTCCAATTGGTTCCTAATTTATCTTTAAGTCTAAGCCAGTGCCATAACAAAGTAAATATTGTTCTTCGAGCAGGTAAAGATTATTGGATCATATGGTGCCAGGGCTAGGCAAGATCTACCCAAAATTGTTAAACTTGCTGAGAAAGGTGTATTCAACCTCAATGCTGCCGTTTCGAGGAAATGCAAATTTGAAGAAGCAAATAAAGCTTATGACGATCTTAACTGTGGAAGTGTTGTTGGACGAGCTGTTGTTGAGATTATGTAAATCACAATCTATTAGTAAGTTTTTCCTTGTTTTCTACATTGTATTAGGGAATAGGTGCTTAAAAACCTATGATAAATAATAAGTTTTATCTTTGTCATTTGTCCACTCTTTTTGTTGCTTTAAGAGTTTCCAAAGTACTGAATGGATGGCTCTTAATGCAAAGAAGTTACTCAGGAAAATACATTCACAATCAGTTTATAAGTCGAGCTGGGATATAAAAATAAACCTGACCATCATGATTGTCAGCAGTGTCAGGTTGTTGGAACCCATTGGTGGAGCAAGAATAAGTGATTAAATGGAAACAGATACATAGACAAAAGCTTATACATCTCTATCACCTTAGCTCTCACACAAATATGGTTAGCTACGACTGAAAAAGAAAATTAGCAAAGCAGCACAATAGCGTGCAATATAAGAATAGCATTCATTGTTCAATTGATAATGAGAGAAGGAAGAAAAAAAAAAGAGAAAACAGTACTTGATAGACTTAACAACCATGAGATAGTAACTGCATATATAATACCTTCATAAAAACCGCGGAGCAGAGAAATTAGTAACCAGTCATATCTTCAAGATCAGATGGCAATGAAGGAATTATTGTTGGCTCCGGTGTTATCAGAAGTGGTGGATTACCAGTATTTCTGATAAGGGAAGGAGTAGGAGAACCTTGAAGAACTTCAGATGTTCCGGTTACAATGTTGTAGGCCAAACAGAAGCGACCACGTATAAAGATGACAACATTTTGATCCACCGGATTGAAACGTTTCGACACACCCGCTAAATTTCTGAACGAGCTGTTAATCTTCAATTCGATGTTGTTGTGTACCAATTGATCGATAGTACTTCACACTATTTATGCTATCCTTAGGCAAGGCGATTAACCTACATTGATCGCTTTCGCCTTCAAGAGTGTAAGCTATGACGATCATTCTATTGAATTCCTTTTCTTTATCAGTCCAATACAAGACTCCATTGCGGATAAACATGGTGTTAACAATATTTAGTAATTGCTGTATACCATCGAATTTTATAGGTATTCCATTTGCCGGTGTTAGAAGAGAAGATTTGTAACTAGAAAGGACTCGCGGATGCATGTACAGTTGGGATATAAACCACCTTGTAGTTACATGTAGAATTACTAACCTCACTTACCAATCTAGCAGTCCCAACACTTCTTGCAGACTCACCCTGATGAGGTCGAGAAGGGAGCGAGACACATTGTTCAGTAAGGGGATTGCATATGAAGAACCTATGGGGATTAGAATTTTGTCCACAATTTAAATAAAGAAGTAAACCATTGGTGCACGAAGCTAAAAGATATTTACGCATACTTTTGTTACTTTTGAATGGGTTTGAATCTAAAAGGAATTTAAAAGAAAAGCCATCGCAACCAGTTATGAATTTGTGGTGAAGTTGGAGAAACCGAGTTTCAAAGAGTGACTTTCCATTATCATGTTCATGATAAACGAGGGTCCATGGGGGAGTAGTTATCAAGTACTTGAGTAATGTGTACACGAAAGACGGGTCAGATAAAAGAGAATTCCATAATTTCGAAACGCACCTGAATTTGTATATCTACTCTTTAACCGGCGCAAGGGGAATAAACAGTGGCTTTTTTAAATTTTGACTTTGGATCGATCTTAGCCGTCGGATGGACTGATCGAAGAACAAGGGCCGTTGGATATATCCCAGGAAAACTTCGGCCGTACGATAAATTTCCGTGTGCACAATGAATCTGGGCCGCAGAAAATTAGCAACCTTATAAATGTTGTAAAGTGTGGCGAAAACTTTGGTCGCAAAAAATGGCAACTGACATATTCGTGTCTGATTCGATCCTATCTCTTCCCTGCATGGATACGTGCCCTCTACAGCTCCATGTGGATTAGTAACTTCTATTCACGTTGCCAAAAAACGTTGATGAAACATATTTGAGACAGAAATAAGCGTCCCAAAATGTGACAAAAAGTCCACCTACAATTCCTTTGGAGTGGGGAATATTGACATGCGAAGCACGTACACGCCCCTTGTGGAATTTAATGGAAGTCGAAGAAAGATCTCACGCATAGGGGTGCATAAAGGTCTGTTCGGCTCGATTCTTGGTAGTTTCTTGTACCCGTACCTCCTTATGGTCGGTTCTCTACCCGTGTACCTTTACCCTGTACCCTTTACTCTCGGTTCGGTTCTTGTACCTGTACCCTCGGTTCCGGTCGGTTCTTGTACCTGTACCCTTTTTTTTTAATCTAAAATTGACAAAAAAAAACTTATGAAATTTATACAGTAAAAACAAAGTTGGCAGAAACAATCTTAAGGGTACAGGTAACTTAGTGCATGAAACTTATGAAATGTATACAGTAAAAACAAACTTAAGGGTTGGAAGAAATCAATCAACTATATCAGCACTACCAAAAGGTGCAGATATCTTACAACGGGCATGACGCTAGTCATAGTAATTCAACCAACAACGAGCTCTACACAGTACATACAATTGCCCATCACAAGATATTAACCGTTTACCCCAGGTAATACGCTAAATACTGGATTGGGAAATTATGATATTATGAAATCAAAGCCGTTATACAACTTGCAAATGCTCGTGAAAAACCAAGGTAACATTTACCAAATAAAATTCACAATATTTTTATGCATACAGTTTAATAAGTGAAGACGAGAAGCAGTATCTAACAGAAGATGCAAATCTAAATAATTATTATCATCTTAAAAATAGTAGGACGATTTCTAAAGTGTTATACTAAGTAACTTTTTTGTTGTGCTACAGTATTGCACTATTTTATTCTGAGGAAAAGGCCGGAATCTTTGTTCCTAATGCACAAGAGAAAAGATGTATCACAGTCTCATCTAAAACAGGGAAGTTGACTGATATCGACGTTGAAGCAGTTAAAAAATCTGTCCAGATTTTTGAAGGGGTACAATCGGTCCGGTACAGGTCGGTTCCAGGGTAGTACTTATACCTTGTACCCGGTTATACTCGGTTCTCATTTTTATACATGTACCTTGTACCTTCGGTTCGGTCCATTTCATGTACGGTTCCGGTCCGGTCCTTTGGTTCCGGTCGGTTCCTGTGCAGCCCTACTCACACAATACATCCTGATGATATACTATGAAGAACTCCCCATCAACTTCATATTTTTTGAAGAACTCTCCATCAACTTCATATTTTTCCTTGAAGTTGTTTTCGACTGGTGATGATATTTGGAAAGCATGTAAAGCTTCACCTTAGCTTAATTATAGACGACATGAGAATAAGAAAAGTATGAACCTGCATAGACTAGTAATATTAACTCTCCTGGTTAGGGTAGAATATATATTTTATTATGTCGGCAGTGGAGTTTCCCGATCGGAATTAGCGTGATTAACCAGGTTACTAAAAAAATTGGGGGGAAAGTTATGATCATCAACATCAGGGTTCGAACCTGCACGGGAAAATCCCAATAGATTTCGAGTTTGTCTCCTTAACCGCTCGGGCATATTCTCAAGGAATGGACCAAATGAATTAGAGTTTACCAAAAGAGTGCCCACACAGGCCGGAGAAAAATACACACATGTACCACTTCATTTAAGAGATAAAGGCAAAAAGAATATTTTTGTTTTTTCAATCGAGATGGTAATCAAGTGGCTGATGTTATTTCTAAGTCAGTTAGGTAGAGTTCAGTTATTATGGAAAAATATAGTAATTTTTCATTTCTAGTTTGTAATTTTCTTGACAAAGAACAAAACTTCTCTAGTTGTTAACTAATAATATAAAAGATATGAATTTTTTTAACAAATCATATAATTTTGGTGTGTACTTATAAGTTCAGCCTTAAATTTAAAATTAGTAGTTGAATTACACATTGCAAAAATAATCAAACACTATTTGGTGTGTATATTTTTAAACTTAGTCGTTAGAATGTAGATGTGCAAATAGAAATGCATTCCATTTTTTTCTTCTTTTTTGGATGCAAACACTGAATTTCATTAAATAGAAAGAGAAAGAATATCCTTACAGATAGCTTGTTCCACAAAACCAGGTGGATAATCAAGTCATTCCAATGAATTATAAATTCTACGGCCAAATTTAACTGTAATGTCGACCCAATAATTTGATAGTCTATCAATGTGCTTAAACTCCTCTGCTTCTAAATGATTTAAAAGAAAGAAAACTTCATCCACAATGCCTTTATATTGCCAGGATATCGATTGACCCTTTCCATTGTTAGCTCTAACTATTACAATCTGATTCAAAAATAACCTTCGTGTGACCTTGTGCAATTGTTCACTTCACTACTAGCTCAACTGCTAGTCATTCCATTTGATCATCATCTACTGCATCCTTTATTCCAAAGCATGAAGCTCTTCGTATTGTCCTACAAAATTTCTAACTATTAGTGCAACTCCACCAAGTTTTGTTATTTTAACAAAAGAAGCATCAAATTTTATTTTAATACGATTTGAATATGGAGGTTCAAACTTTTTTCCTTTTGATGTTAGAGTTTTTAGTAGTTGCAGACAGAGACTTTTATACTAAACAATGGAAACATTTTTAAGAAGTTATGAATTTTCTTAATAATGCTGTCATGATCATTTGTTTTGTTTTTAAAAACAAAGGTGCACCGTTCCTCCCATATGAACCAAGCTATTGTAACAACTTTTATGCATAAGATATCATCGAAATCTTCATCATCTAACCAATCAAGAACCAATCTTTTAAAGAGTTCCAGTTTCCTTGTGTGGTTCTTAGACCAACCATTCTGAACCAAATATCCATGGCAACTGGGCAATCAAGAATGATGTGCTTAGTTGAATCCAAGGGATGCTTGCATCTATAACAATTCTTAATATCCATCTGCATATTTATGGATAATCTTTCACTGGTAGGAAGAATATCCTTAACACATTTCCATAAAAAAAGTTTTATTATTGGAATTATGTCCAGGTTCAAAATCTCTTCCGTATATTGGCAGATTTATACTGATGATTCCCATCTCTACGAATCTTGATGTTATAGAGAGTATGATAAGCCGATTTAACCGAAAAGGATTCATTCTTAGTCTTGGTCCAGATAAGCTTATCTTCACTATGACTTGGGATTCGAATAACAAGAATTTTTTGAGCGGTATTTTATCGAAGTGATAATTCACCATATCATGTTTCCACTTATGAGTATTTTGGTATATAAGGTCAGACACAAACTTTATAGAGTTTGAAGTAGTAGAATTCACATTTGGAACTAGAGGAATTTCTAAACCACACACCCATATGTCTTTCCATACATAAATTTGTTTAACATTCCCTAAAGACCAAAGAATGTGCTTTTTAATCAATCAAAACTCATTTTGAATGTTTTTCCAAGACCAAGTAGAATTTGCAAGAATTTGTTTCATGAAGAGGTAATGATGAATGAGAGTATTCATACTTCAAGGTAGTATCCCGTAAGTTATTTTGTTATGTGCATAATCTCCAGACATATTTTACAAGAATAACATGGTTGTAAACAACTAATATATGAAGTTTAAACCTCCATCAGTTGTGTTTCTGTAATTTCCAGACCAAGAAGTGAGAAATCAACCCTTCTTATCTGGCTTATTCAATCATATCTATGAAGAGAATTCAATTTATTTATTGTATCTTCTGGAATCTTAAAATTACTCATTTGATGTAGTGGAATGGATTTTAAAACATGTTTGATCATAACAGTTCTACCTGCTTGATTCAATTTTTTTCCTTTCCATATGCTCAGTTTACTTTCCATGTTATCAATGAGACATTCGAAAGACACATGTTTATTTTTCTTAGAACACAAAGGAATTCTTATATATTTTCATCCATCTGCTTAACATTAATAATATTTGTAATGTCACTGCAAACATTGCTACATAGATTTTTACCAAAGCTTATTCCACTTTTCTGGTAGTTTATAACTTGTCCCGAGCAGCTGCTAAAATTCTTCAATATATCCTGCAAAGATATAATATTAGTAAGATCAACTTCCATAAAAATAAAACAATCATCTGCAATAAGCAGGTGACTGATTTGGGGTGCTCTTTTAGCTATCTTTACTCCTTTAATCAGTTTATTATTTTCAGATGCAACCATAGCTCTGGAGAAAGCCTCTATTGCAATAATGAAAAAGATAGAGTGATATATATGGGGTCACCCTGTCTAATATCTCTTGTAGGTGAAAATAAAGTAGTTTTAACTTCATTAAGAATAATAGATATAGAACTAGTGCTTATACGTTGAAATATCATGCACAACATTCCTCACAAAAACCCATTTTATTTACAATATCAATCAAGAAACTCCACTCAAGTCTATGAAAAACCTTTGACATATTTGACTTAAAAGCAAAGTAAGCATGAGCTCCATCTTTTGTATATATCTTGTGCATAACTTCATGTGTTGATAAAATATTTTGTGAGATGGGTCTTTCATGAACATAAGATGTTTGAGAAGGAGATCTGATTTTAGCTAGCAACTTTTTCATTCTTCTTACTATAAGTTTAAAGATGATCTTATATGAAATATTACAAATAGCTATAGGTCTGTAGTATGTAGCTTCAGAAGGAATTTTCACTTTAGGAATGGGTTAATTAGACTTTGGTACCTGGGTTATGACCAGGTTTAGTGTTTTTACTTACATTTGTCCAACGTTAGATTTTAATACCTGGAATCATTGTTCACCCGTGAACTGATGACGTGTCATTTTTCCCGTCAATTAAATTTGAATTATCAAAAGAATGCTAACATTGACAAACCAAGTTCCTGACGGTTAATATCTACGATTTATATTAGATCTTGTTTCATCTCAAAGATGAACGGTTAAGATCTACTTAACTAATATAACCTAACGAAAATAGAAAAATACCCTAATCAGTTTTTGCTTCTCCGCCTCCATCTAGTAGAGCAACACCAATAGCAACGGGTCGGAAGAAGAGTGAAGAGGTCTAGTAGAGCAACACCAATAGAAAATCCGACATCAACAGATGATACACCACCTTCATTAGATGCTTAACGTGTTCAAGATTCTTAATCAGTGGTAAATTTTCTACAAATTTTGTCTGATCTCTAGTTAGGGTTTTAATTTCTACATTTTGCCTCATCTTCTGTCAATTTCTCCCTTAGGGTTTTGGTTTATACTTTTTGTCTACTCTTCCGCCGATTTCTTCCTTAGGGTTTTGATTTCCAATTAGGATGCCGATTTTTAATAAGGGTTTTGATTTCTTCCTCAGGGTAAGGTTTCAGAGTACAGGATCACTGCAATTCGATGGTTAGTATTGTGCGTTTGTTTATCTTTTCAATTTGTTTGTTTTCTTGGTTTTGTTTTACTGATTTTGATATTCTAGGAAGGGAATTAGAGATGGGTTTGACATGAATTAGAATATAAAGTTGAATAATTGTTTAAATCGATAATTAGGGTTTTGAAGTTTTGAATGTAGAAATTGAGGTTGATGATTTGGATCTGTTTGAGGTTGATGATCTATTTATATGTTTTTTTATGTACTTCCTGAACTTAACAAATATGCATCAAGTTATACTATGTATATTATTAACCCAAGTGGTTCCTTTCTTAAACTCCATGTGTTCTCCACAGGTTCCTGCTCTTACATGTGAGGGTGTAACCTTGGTAATTTCACCTCTCGTCTCTCTCATTTAATATCAAATTATGCATTTGCAGCAGGTACTATATATTTATGTTACTTTTAATTTTTATTAATTAATAGTTTTAACTTCTTTCTCTTTTTCATATCAGTTTTTAGTTTAACGTTTCCTCTGAATTACTTGAATTAGGCAAATATCCCTGCTGCTCATTTGAGTGCCAATATGAACTGGACTGAACAACAAGAGATATTTAGAGAACTGAGCTCTAGTTGCTGTAAATACAAGCTATTATATGTCACTCCAGAGAAAGTTGCTAAGTGAGTGGCTTTCTCAATCTAAGTTTAGGTATATATGAATGTGCTGATTAGTTAATGGCAGCATTTCCTGTTTATTTTACCTTCACCCTGCTTTAATTATAGTACGTAACAGAACCATCAGTAAACCAGTTCTGCTACCATTGAGGCATTAGGTACTTCACAACCCATTCGTTAACTTACCCTAAATTAGAGAAAATACAATATTGCTTTTGGTATGATTGATAAATGAGCTGCACTGATCTATAAAGATTAAAACGGGTTAATGAGGCTTAGGGGAACTTTTTCTCTAATGAGATACCTCGGAATTTAGTACCACCCTTTATGCTCATATGACATTGATTTGAGTGCAGGGGTGATGTTTTGTTGAGGCAACAATTTGCATGTGCGTCAATCTCTTTCAAGGATAGTTGTGGATAAAGCTCATTGTGTAAGCCAATGGGGGCATGACTTTAGACCGGACTACCAGGTTTGACTAAAAGTCCTTTAATTTTCATACTGTAGGTTGCTTTGTGCACATCTTGTGTACGCTCGATTTGTTTCTATGATACATTTGTAGTATAGACATGCACACATGAGACTTCTTGTACTGTCTTGAGATATATGCACATTTACATTTTTAGAGATGGGAAAAATAATTGCACCCAGTTTTTTTTTATTCATTTACATGCAGTTTACACTTGCATGTAGGACCTCCATAGCTGATCTTGATCTGTATCATGAGACTTAATCAAAATCAATTCAAGGATCATCCCATGCTTACCGCAGTTGGCTTAAGCTAATAAGAGATTAGATAGCAAGCGTACCATGACCCATTCTTCCCACAAGAGGAAAGGGCAAGTCTGTTGATGCAATTGCTAAAGCAAGGTTGGCTCCTTTAAATATTAGTATATTTTTCTGTGAAATATGTATTCTTGGTCAAGCCGTGTTCTTAAAAACATATTATTTGCAGCAAATACCCATTGTAAACAGTTTCAGTTGAAAGAAGGACGTTATGCTGATCTTCCTGAATCTAAGATATCTGAAATGATGAAATCAAATAGTTTGGATGTAAATATCTCATCTCATTTCATGCGATTAGGTTTCATATGTTTCTTAGTTTTATTTATGTTTGAGAGCTATTGGATGATTCCTAATTTCTTTTAGTGTCTTCATTGCAGAATGCCCCAACTCAATCACTTTTGAGTGTCATTCATGGAATCTTAGACGAGTGCGTTGAAAAGAAAAATGGGGAAATACCTCAAGTATGTCAGTGAGAAGATACTTTAATGTTTTAGTAAAGCATGCACTAGTTAATAAGTTTTTCCCTTACATACGGATAAATCAACTTGCCTTAACATGACCATAGTAGTACAAAACATGACATATTAATTAGATGTGGTAATGAAGATGAATCAGGTTATAAATATCCAGTTATTTGTATGTATTGACAATAAGAAGGTAATATGTGTGAAGAAATTACAATGGAATTTTCGATGGAATCAGACTATCTTTGTTGATGGTTTATTAGTTGATTTAATGTGGGATATTCATGATTGGCTTTTTAAACCCAATACTGGTTATGTTGTATTTGGGTTTGAAGTTGATATCCATGTAAAGAATGCCCTCATAGACATGTATGCAAAGTGTGGCAATGTAAGTACTGCTGAATATTTATGTACAGGTGAGAATTTGCAGGTGATGGTGGTGAGAGTATGATATGTACAGGTGCTTTTATTCCAACCATCCAACGGTCATTTTTTTGAAAAATTTAAAAATTTGACAGTTGGATCTGAAGAATCATAGCCGTAGGATGTATACGAAGGCATGTGAGTTTTAAAACACTCACGTGTTAACGGTGTTAAGTATTATTTTATTTATTTTTTTTAAAAAAATATCTAAACGTAAGTTAATACTTTAACTTTGACATCCAGGATGAACAGTGATTCCAGGTATTAAAGTCTAACGTTGGACAAATATAAGTAAAAACACTAAACCTGGTCATAACCTAGGTACCAAATTCTAATTAACCCAACAATTAATCTCATCTTGGTTTGATTTAGTTGTTTACTAGCATGTGTTGTTGGGAAATTTTTTGAACCATATTCACTATATCGTTCTTGACAACTCATTAGGATTGATAGAACTCAAGTGGAAATCCAACTGATCATGGGCTTTATAAGCTCCCATACTTAGTAGAGTATCATGAATTTCTTGTTCATTTGGTATTCTTTTGAGGAAGACATTATCTTCTTCAGATATAATACTAGGAATATGAATCAAGAATTTAGTATCATGAGTAGGATATGAAATCTTTGAAGTGATTACAAGAAGCAATTCAGGATTATTTTTGTCAGAACACCAAAATTCAATTGTAGCTTGTAGAGAATCAATTGTATTTCTTGATTTTCTCCTATTTGCATTAATACGATACATCTTTGTGTTATTGCCAGCTTCATTGAAAAGATAACCATTTTCTTTTTGCTTCCAGAACTCAAATTGGATAGATTTCCCTATTTAAGTTTCAATTTGCATAACATCAAAAGTATGGTCAGTATTAATATCCTTCTACAACAAATCAATTTTAGCCAGCAAACTGGTGAACCTTCAGTGTCAGATTTCCGTGCGGTTAAAATTTAGTTTTTACACAACTATGATTATTCATCCAACATGCAAGAATTTCTAATTTATATAATTATTGTTGCTAACAATATCATAAAGATTGAGCATAACTGGGGTGTGATTTGAGAATAGTTGTGAAAGATGTGATAGTTTTGAATGAGGAAAATATAGAGTCCAATCACGATTTATAAGAGCTCTATCAAGTACAGGTTATACTTGTTCCATGTTTGTTACTTGTCCAAGTAAAAGGTTTACCTGTAAAACCAAGATCAACTAAGCCAATATCATAAAGTATACTTGGAGAGCTAGAACTAGAAACTTTAGTCATGTTGTTTCTTTCTTGAACATTAAAAGTTATATTCAGATCACCAATAAGAACTGAAGGTATATTATTGTCTTCACCAAGCTTTCTAACGTATTTTCCACAAATCTTTTATTTATTGGGGGTGATGAGTACCATAGATGCATGATAACAACCATTCAGGTTTACTTGGATCATGTTTGACTAAACTATAAATCATATTCTAGGAGGAGTGAACTACTTCCAAGTCAAACCCATATTTAAAAAGCACGAGGAAACCACCAACAAGCCCAATAGATGGAACATACACACTATTTGGGAATTGGCTATGATTAGATAATCTAAGAATCTTATCAGAATTTATTTTTGTTTCAGACAAAAAGATTATATAATATCATAAATATTATAAAGATACTTTATATGATCTCTAGTATTTTTAGATTTAAAACCTTGGTAATTCCAAATAATAACTTTTATTTTTATACTAGTGTACAAAGCAGGGTGATCCAGGAGATATATGAGAACTAAAATAGAACTAGAAGATAAAAAAGGAGCAGTATTTAAAAAAGAATTTTTTTTTGGAATTAAGTAATTTTACTAAAACAACAGTTTCATCTTTATTGCTATAAAAATACTCTTTTGTGCTAGTTACTCCTTCATCAACCATGTCATAATCCATACCATCAATTTGGTTTGATTCCAAGATTTTTTTTGCATTATTCTCAGTAGTATTCTTGTGCAAGAGATGGTTAACAATGACAGGTTTGTGAAGGCTTAGGTATAGTTTGGTGAATGTCAGTATCTTAATTTCTAGATATTTTGTTTTGTCTATTTTCTTCAGATTCTTGGTTGTTTCAGTGATCATTTGGCTAGCACCACGGAAATCTTGAATCATTTGGTCCAAATTGGGGTTTAAAAATCGAATTTTTAAATTTATTCCTTAAATTTTACTAGATTTAAAGTAAATAGGGTCATTCAAACAAACAAAAACCCAAAAAAACGCAAACACTAGAATACTATTTTTGAGGGTTCAGGAATATTTGCGGTTGGGTTTTGATTCAAAAACCAACCGTAACTTTAGGAAATATAGTTCTGGTTGTTTTACGGTTAGGTATGGACTTGCGGACCCAACCGTAAATAATCAGTTGTTTTGTTCTTTGAGTAGATTTCTCCTTTGCTTGGTTTCCAAATTGAAATTTTTGTAAATAAAACATGAAATTTAGCTAGACCAATTTAAGATAAAAACTTTCTCATACATTCTAACTAAATTGAGATACGAATATTGTTGCAAGAAGTTATAATCCACCCACACAAAAAAACCTAAGTTTGACACAATTTTTATAATCAACATAGAGTTAGGGAGAAGGAGGAGGGTTATGTCGATCACCATGAAGAACTCGTTTTTTGCTCGTGCTACAACGAGTACGAGGACCAACACGACCTTCACGAGTACGAGCATCAACACGACCGCCACGAGTACAAGCACCACCTTGCACATCCTCGGCTTCATCATGTCTGTCTTCATCACTAGGTTGCGGCTCTCTTCGGCTAGTAGTCGCATCTCTTGTATCGGCTCTACTCCTCTTTGAGCTTCGCACCATTTCATCTTCGTTTGATTCATGAAGCTTCCTCATTTTGTGTTGCAGGTTCTTTTGTTGCTCAACCGTCATCACATCACCTCTACTTATGCATGGAGTCATAGACTCTGCCAATGCAAGTGCTTTGTTTTTGAAGTTATTTTTCTATTCACATATGAAAATAAATGTTGGTTGAGTCTTTAGTAATAAATCTTAAAAACATTAATAACGTAAGTAATTTACGTACCAAATTGAAATATGTCTTTTTCCAAACAACAATGAGACCATCTCCTGTGTTGTTTCCTTGACCCCTTTGAAGTATTCTCATAGATTCTGGATCAATATTAATCACATTTGGATGACCAAAATGGCGATACCAATCCAAGTAATCTTCTACGTCCTCTTTTGTGCCTGGAGATGGATTTACCTCCTCCCTTTGGATTTGGTATTCCGGTTTATGGCGGTTGTTCCAAACCGAGACCGAAGGCGTTGGGATGTAGTTGAGCACGATGCTTGGGCCTTCGATCATGGATCCATTCACACACAATTTAAAGGCTTCGATTGTTACCTTGATTTGGACATAGCCATATTGGCGGAGAGTTCGATGAGGGTTGCACACCACGAACCCAAAAGGATGGTACAAAGGTCCGTTGTAGCCTGACACGTCCGATAATTGACGTAAATCTTCTACTACTCCATCATCAACTATGTCAATCTTCACATAAGGATCAAACACCATATCTTCTACGGTGAAAGCATCAATTTCACTTCTCTTTTTTGCTATATGTACTTCTTTACGCTTTGACTGAGTACCGGTGAAGATGAATTTCTTTCATGTAGGTCCAGTAAAATCACCGCTCCACTCCGTCTTAGGAGCCAGGCTCGGAAAGTGATCATAGACCCATGCCTATGAAGATAAAAAATATTAATATAAGATAATGCATAATTATTTTTTGAATTTAAACATTGAAATTCCAACAATAAATTACCTGAAAAAGACCAGTATTCCCGGCAATCTCAGTACCTCTAACCCTCAAAGCTTTTCTAAGGTTGGAAAGTAGGTAAGCGAGGGTGGCAGTTCCCCATGAATACTCATGCGTCTTCTGGAGATCCTTCAACCACTGTAGAAAGTGAACGTTGACCTTATTTCCTGAGTTGTCAGCGAAGAAGATGGTACCAAACATATATAGCAGATACGCCCTGGTTGTACGCATAGCTCTAGTTTCATCTATGACGACCCCATCCTTTTCCAATTGCATGGTTCCTCCAAACTTCTCCCTCATACTATGCAACAAGATCTTCTTAGTCATACCTAAACCTTTCTTCGCTGCTTCACCTGGTTTATCTAGCCAATTTAAATATTAACTCGGCTTCTGTCTTCTCCCATCCAAGTGTGTCTTTAACAAGGACACAAAGATCACTCCAAGACATGGTTTTGTCAAAATCTTCATACACGAATTTTCCTTCAACTTGTAAATCAATAATTGACTTGACATCATCCGGCGTTATTGTCATCTTGCCGAATGGGAGATGAAACGTATCGGTTTCAGGCCAATAACGTTCCATGAAGGCTGTGCAGGTAACACTGTCATATTCCAACATAGAATTGGTAATTCCGGGAGCTAACCCTGTACCATTTACGAGAACATGGACGACTTTACATTCTTCAGCTAACGGCCAACGTTGTTCCCTTTGACGAACCAATTTCTTCACCGCCTGTGTATGATCCTACAAAGAATAAAAATAATATTTTTTAATCAAAATCGTACCAACAAGTTATAGCTTGAAGTTAAACAAACGGATATTTAACAAAACAAGAGAAGTTTTTAGATTAATACCCTAGCCTCAGCAATTTTGACAGCCCATGAATGCGGATAACCAAATAATATTACAGACCTGTCTGGGGCCTCACCCCAAAGTCTTTCATTCTTCTTCTTAGGCAACAACACGTCTTTGCCTTTGGGAATATGCTTGCCTTTTGGTTCTGGCTGCTTCCTTGGCTTTTTTTCCTTCACTTGAGGTTGAGTAGAAGCAACACAATTTTTTTACCTTTGCCTTGATCGACAAATTATTCTTCGTCCGTCTCTTCTTCATCACATTGTTCCTCTTGTGGTGGTTCTCTAATCACAAGCGCACCTCCACTCAACACTGGTAAATTTTTGAAGTCTTGGAAAATATTATCTTCCTCTTGAGGTAGTACTTCTTGAGTAGAGCTACCACCCCCTACCTCAAAATTCTTCTTCTTCTTATCGTTCTTTCTCAAGCCTCTATTATCTACCCCTAAATGAACTCTGTGGCGAGGGGTTGGGGTGTGATCAATTGGTGTTAAATTATTACCCCTTTTGTTCTTGAGTTTTGCTCTATCCTTATTCCTACAACATACAATCAATACAAGTTAGATAATTTACAAACAATTCAACACAAGTAATCAATCAAAAATTTGAAAATTCAGAACTCTTTACGGTTGGGTTACACATATCGAACCCAACCGTAAATAATCAACAAAAAGAAGTTCAACTACACAAGAGAATTTACGGTTGAGGATTGACAATCCGACCCAACCGTAAATAATCATCAAGAAAAAAATTGAGCTAACCAGGAGAATTTACTGTTGGGAATTGACAATCGAACACAACCGTAAATAATCTTCAAAACAAAAAATTTAAACTATCCAGGATAATTTACGGTTGGCAATTAGAATCGAACCCAACCGTAAGTACAAATTGTTCTTTGAGTGCAAAATAGTTTACAGTTGGGTTCATAATCGAACCCAACCGTAAAATATCATCTTCATCTCCTTCCTTCTGATTTACGGTTGGGTATTTTAATAACCCAAACGTAAAATTTAAAAGAAACCAGTTACGGTTGGGATTCCAATCGAACCCAACCATAAATGTTTTTGGAAACCTTTTTTTTTTTACAACTCGATCAATTAAACAAGAAAATCAATCACAAAAAGGGTTCTAAAAATAACATGGGTTTTGTTGAATACCTTATATACACCATTTGTTGTGGTTGGGGAGTTTGATTTTCTTCACCACCGATTTTTTCTTCAATCTCTTGATTAGGTTGTAAAGTTTGATTTTGATTGTCATCACTAACACCTTTAGTATGATTCTTCATCACGAACTTTAGAGTTTAATCGAAGAAGAATTTTTTGAATCGACGAGAAATTTCGATGGGAAAAAAGAGTTGAAATAGAGAAGGAAGAGATACGGTTGGAGAAGAAAAGGTTTTGAATTAAAATAAAAATGGATTATATAAGGTTTTGTTTTGTTTAGGTTTTAATAGATTCAAGGGTAAATTAGATTTTTTTATAGATAGAAGGGTAATATAGACATTTATCATAACACATAGGATACCCTCTAACGAATTATTTAGTCACCCTAAAATCTAAAGAAGCCCCTCTATCAATGTGTAACAGGTTTCAAGGAAAGAAAAAAAAAACAGAAGCCCGGGGAAACTTTAGGTGGACTGTTTGGCAACTCAAGTATAGGAAAAGATAATTTAAAAAGCATTAAGCCAAAAATAAATACATCCCAAACAACCTCTAAAACCCTCAAATGAAGTCAAAAACGCAAAACCCTCTCTTTCTCGTTCTGCTAATTTTCGTTTTGACGTCGAAGAAAGAGTAGAGAAACGAAACAGAAAATCTATATGCAACTAACCCAAACACAGGCAAGTCAACTCTCTCTCTCTCTCCCTGTTATTTTGTATTGGGTTTCTACATTTGTGGAATCTGGGTAGTACAATAAGTTTTTTCTAAGTTTTTTTAATTTCTTTTGATGGGTATTTACAACATAGGTGTTTTTTTGTTCTTTTGAAATCAGCTTGATAAGAAATCAATTGTTATAGCAATGGGAAAGAAAAGGTTGAAAATTGAAGATCAGTGATTGATTTTAAGTGGAAGGTGTAGGGTTTTGTAGAGGTTTTTCACACACATTGATAACATCCCCCTGGTAATCAAAAAAGTAATACATTTGCACGTAGTCTGAAAGAACCATCATTGAATTGTCTGTTGTGAGCGTTTTAATCTAATTTATACTCGGTGGTAATATTTAATTTACTGTAAAAGTTCCGAGTTTGTGAGAAGGAGATACAGCAGGATAATGGGGTTTTCATTGCATTACTTTAGTGTCTTCATTTATTAATCAGAAAGTTCTTGCTTATAGAAATTTGAAGAGGAAGTAAGTGGTAACTAGTGTTGGAATCATCAAACACCAACCAAAATTCCTGGTATGCGTATTTTCATGCTCTCAGATCCAAGATTTTCCCTGTGTCTTACTCTAGAGTTGATTATGCACTAATATTTTCTGTTGATAGAAGTGATTTCTTATATCATTCATTTATAGATTATGATTAGATGGTTTATTATTTTGGTAGCTAAGGGTTTTTCTTTTTTGGTGGGGGTCTTCGGGCTGTTTGTATGTCGTTAAATGTTAAAGTGTGGATCCAAGTACTGATGTTTGTTTCAGTTAGAACGTTTTGCATCACATTTTTGGACACTGAAGAAAGTGAAAATGTACAATCTTAGGATCCTGATCTATCACATGTCAATCTGTTCTCAGTTCTTAGTTCCCAGTCAACTATTTGCACTGTATAAAGATCAAACTGAAGCAGTGTCTACGAGACCATGACAAGTTAAAATTGTAAACATTTTCAATTGGTTAGACTTATTATAAGTGTACCCAAAATGAGTCGTTTTATGATTTTGAGCCAGGGAAACAATATCCTTATCCTAAGAGCCACGATACATGGCACTTAGTTAGATATTTATTTTGCAATAAAAGGTGTGAATGTTTTTACTAAATTTGTTTTATGATAATTCTAGCAGTAGCAGACATATTAGCTGACATGGATGATTATGACTTGGAACTGGACGAGATGGAACTAGTTGCTGCTGCCGCTGGATATTATCATTATTGTAATATGGAGAAGCCGGTCCCTCGTAATCCAACACATGGTAAATCAGAATTTATGGATGAAATATTGAATGCAGAAGAAGATCGATGTCGTGAGATGTTTCGGATGGATAAACATGTTTTTCACAAACTGTGTGACATGTTAAGACGAAGAGACCTGTTACGCGATACACATGGAGTCAAGATAGAGGAACAGGTTGGAATATTCTTGAACATTATTGGACATAATGAACGTAATCGAGTTATCCAAGAAAGATTTCAACACTCTGGTGAAACCATTAGCCGATATTTTAATAATGCATTGAAGGCAATCAAGTCATTGTCCCGTGAATTCTTACAGCCCCCAGAGCCAACCACTCCGACAGAAATACTCGGCAGTACAAGATTCTACCCATATTTTAAGGTATACACCATTTATATTTTTCTATTGTCTGGTATACATGTTCTTTTTCATCACACTAAAGAGATTTGCTGTTCATCCCAGGACTGTATTGGAGTAATAGATGGCATGCACATCCCTGCACATGTGATAGCGAAAGATCAACCTCGGTTCCGTAATAGGAGGGGTGTTTTGACGCAAAATGTATTGGCAGCTTGCACGTTAGATTTGCAATTTATTTTTGTATATCCTGGTTGGGAGGGTTCGGCTGAAGATTCACGTGTATTAAGAGCAGTTCTTAATGACCCAGATCAGAATTTCCCACAGATACCTGAAGGTTTTCTCGTCCTATTCCCCTTCAAGTTTATGTTTTAACATCAATTCTGATAGGTTCATTCGATATACATAAGCATGGTATCAGATGACTTATCTCCATAACTTATCACTCATGGGGTGTCAGATCCACATCAAGATGATCCTGTCTCTGATTGTGGGAGGAGGTTTCCTATCCCCTTCAAAGCAGTGCTTGAAAGTCCGCATTTTAGGCATCTCTTCTCCCTTCGCTTCCAGTCCATCTGTTATGGTCTTAGAAGTTTATAATGTAAGAATACCTATGTATAATGACTTGTGTGGTGTAGAGAGCATCCTCACTAGAGCCGAGTCCCTGGATCATCCTTAGGTGTACCCCACCCTGTGTAGAACACCGGGCTGTTATGGAGATGATCGTATCTACTCTCTCCAATTCTTTTTCTACTTTTATCTAATTTTCCTATGCGTTGTTATGTTGTAGGAAAATACTACCTTGTGGATGGAGGATACACAAATGTGACAGGATTTATAGCACCATATCAAGGATTTCGCTACCACCTTCATGAATTTAGAGGTGCTAATCAACAACCAAAAAATGCGCAGGAACTGTTTAATCACCGGCATGCATCACTACGATACGCAATCCAGCAATGTACAGACTTGCTTCAAACACGTTTCCCTGTCCTCAAATTGGCTCCTCCTTATGCATTTCATATCCAAAGGGATTTGATTATTGCTGCATGTGTTTTACATAACTTCATTCGACGCGAGGAGAGAAATGACTGGTTATTTCTCAACTCCCAAATGAAGGCTGCGACAGAAGTATCTGAGCTGAATGATCAGCCTGAGGCATTATCCACCTCCATGGTACAAGAACAAGCAGCATTTTTATGTCGACACTCAATTGCAGCATCGATGTGGAATAACTTCATCAATGAATGGGATGCATGGTGAGCATAGAGTAGGCTCTGCCAGGGGATTAATGCTCGACTTTAAGGGTGTCGGACATGCAGAGCCATCTTATAGACTAGGCCAGCTAGGCCATTGCCTAGAGCCTCATATTGTTGGGGCCTAAAAAAGTTAAAATTTCTTAAATGTACACCAACGGATGTTTTATAGTATATATGTCAAAATTGATATAATTGCAGATTAAATTAGATGTAAAAAATAAGGATTGATTAAGGTTAAGATTTTGGGGTTTTTTTCTTTTTTCTTTTCCTTGCATCCGGTTGGGTACCAGAAAAAGGAATGATTCAAGGTTTGATCTGTTCTTTATGCATGAGAGAAAAACAGAAATAAAATTAAAAATAATCTAGAGTTTCTTTTTTTTTTTTCTTTGGGAGACACTTTTACTTATAGATATTAGAACCTATCAATCTGTATATTTCCTATCCCAACTCTACTTGGGGCAATATTATAATTTAAACTAGCTTTAAAAAAAATGAAAGCACGATAATACTTTATAAACATATATGGCTAAGATACCTGATTAGGATATCTTTATAACAATCTCTGTTCCGGGGTTTATATATATAAAATGTTGTTATAATATAAATTTAATTAAGAAATATTATTGAAAAGAATTAATACTGATAAGTTGTGTATCAATTTCGTTTTGACGTCGTTGTTAAAGAAATTTAACTAAGACAAGTATAACACCGTCTACTCTATCTTATCAATCTAGTTTTGAAATCAAATTGTTTTGCTCAATAAATTTTATTCCAAAACTAAAGAGAAAGCCAAAATCAGGCCTTCAACAAACTGAAGGAAGGAAAGAACAAGAGAATACAATAGAAAGAGCAAAACCACAAAAGCCATTTCTATGATGTTAAGCCAATTAGGCCTGTCATTGTACTCTTCTATAACTCCTCCATGTAATCTTGAACCCCTTCCGGCTAGGGCATCAACTGAAATTTATTAAAGAAAATAAGGTTTCTTATCATTTAGTACCTAGCTTTTGTCTAGAGCTTCACTTGTTACCAATACTTGTCTAGATTGGAGTTTGAAACTGAACCATACGTTGGCTATTATTGACTGATTAAATTTTCAAAAAATAATATAAAATGTTAACAACGTTAATTTATTATTAACGTGTTTTTCATCTCCATCTTAACCTTAATATTAACCTTGAGGCAATAATCAAAGAACGATATAATTTTTTAGTCGTGACCCAACTCAAAACTCATCTTCCTAGCTGTCATTGTAAACCACCATGATCTAATTAGGTTGCAGTAATTGTTAAAATGTATGATCTAGAAGAGCAAACGTTAGTTTATTGTTAGCGTGTTTTTCATCTTCACCTTAACATTAACCATGAGGCAATCATCAAAGATGAAAAACTGCATCAACCTTACTACAACAACTTAACAACTTGTACAAGAGTTATTTTAGTAAGAATACTCATACAAATGAAAACCGGTTTTAGTTAATGAGTCGACTACTATTTTCGCTCTCCTTAGAGCAATCACAATGGGTCGACTAGAGTAAACGATCAAAGACTAAAAAGTTTAGTCTTTGGTCCGGCCTAAGAACAACCGTGTATAGTCGGACGGTGTTCTAGCGATGCGCCTGGTGTTGGATGGTGTCCCAGCGATGCGTTTGGAAAGACAGACGAAATTCTAGGATAACGCTTGCGTGAGACGGAATCCTAGCGTAACGCTCGATATGGGGCTGAATCCTAACGTAATGCCTGGTAGTGGACGGTATCCTAGGACCACGCCCAAAAGACGGACGGTGTCCCAGAATCACGCATGATGGGGCGAAGGGCTAGCAACACGCCTGAAGGAGTTACACTTGTGCGAACAGAACTTGTGAGTAGAATGGGACGGGCGGTGTCCTAGCACCTCACCTACAAAACCCAAGCAGAGCACTAGAGTACCGCTAACTTAAGCTAACCCAAGCGGAGCACTAAAGTACCGTTTACTTAGTATATTAATTTGCTTAGTTAACTTGCTTAGTTAACTTAGTGTATTAGCTTAGTGTAACCGTTTACTAAGCCCACATAATTAATTTGCTTAGTTAACTTAGTGTATTAGCTTTTAGCTAACTTAATGTATTAAGCCCACATAATTAATTTGCTTAGTTAACTTAGTGTATTAGCTTAGCTAACTTAATGTATTAAGCCCATATAATTAATTTGTTTAGTTAACTTAGTGTATTGGCTTAGCTAACTTAATGTATTAAGCCCAAATTGTCAAGCGGAATTCTAGGAACCCGCCTGGATGGGGCGGTGTCTTAGGGTTGCGCCTGTCAGTGGGTGCGATCCTAGGACTACGTTTCATCAGGCGTAATTTTAGGATACAGCTTGATCAGGCGCATTCTTAAGATACCGCCCGTGTTTCTGAGCGTTGTCCAGGGATAACGCTTTATTCCATACGGTACACTACAACGCCGCTTCACGCCAGGCGGAACACTACGAGCCCGCCCGAGTAAACTATGTTTAGTCTGGATTCTTTCCTAAATCTAGTCTTGAACATCCGAAGTAAATATCAAATTCAGTCGCGCCACTACGCCACCCATTTACGGACCAAAGAGTAAAGATGATCTTTGGTCCGTGTTTTACTCGGGCCCTTGTGGACGTTCTTAGGCCTTATTTTGCTTTCAATCTGACAAAAATCTTAAGTATAATGGGTTCGATAAAAATCCCAAGTTGTTTCTTACTTGATAATGTTAAAGTCCATGAACCTAACTAACCTCGAAAATTGGCTTATAAGGTTAGGGTTATCCAAGGATTATAAACTGAAGAATCTTAAGTTGTCCATTCAATGTGGGACTAATCTCAACACGCCCCCTCACGTGTAGCCTTTTTGAGTCTAATACGTGGACATTAAATCGGGTGACGTGGAGTAGAGGTGCGGTCAAATGACTCGTTACAAATTGCCTACTCTGATACCATATTAGAATATGGGAATCCAGCTCAAAACCAATTGGAAATGAGTGGAGTGGCCCTCGTGCTTATATTGAGTAGTCATGCTTAGTAAGTAGTCTATGTGGGACTATTATCTCCAACATGCCCCCTTCCATATGTAGATCTCTTTTTGAGTCATCTACATCGTGGACCACTGTATGGTTGCCCTGCCTTCTTGGGTCTTACTGGGTCTTACTTCTCATACAGGGCCTAGCTCTGATATCATATTAGAATGTGGGCATCCAACTCAAAACCAATTGACAATCAGTGGAGTGGCCCTTCCATATTATATTTTAAATTTATTATGGGGATATTAGCAATGTGAGACTATTATCCTTCACACGCCCCTCACGTGTAGGTGTTAGTACCTAAAAATTACTCCCAAGCAAAACAATATATTGTTGAAGTACTTTTCTTAGATTCAAAAATCAATATCGCACATGACAAGCCTATACCATGATAATAACTGTTTCGTCCTGCTTCGGTCACAAGGAGAGAAATGGGTTGATCTTAGGGGAGGGAAACCGAGAAAGTTGAAGGAAATTTGTAAACTGTGTGTTGAGGTGGAGAATAACAGAGCTTGTGAGAATGATTAGCTTGTTCTGCTTTTCTGAATGAGTAAGTATCCTATTTATAATAGTTTGGGAACACACGATTTCCTTGTAAGTAGTGGAGGTAGTGAAGAGATGAAAGTGTTGGGATAATGGTATAACCTCCTTGGAATTATCAGGAAACCATTACTCCATTAACTACTTCAACCTTACCACTACTTTGTAACTTTCTCATCATGGGGTGTTGTCACGTCGCATGTTGTTGTAACCACTAGACCAAAGCCCCATGAACCCCCCCTCCCCCACCCCCCATGTAACTGTTTTGATTTCTTGTAGGAGTTAGTGGAGTCATGG
>JAJJMC010019063.1:8483439-8507179 GCA_023531435.1 Papaver californicum
AGTAGCAAAGGATAATGGTGTTGGCACGAACGGATGAGGTTGGCGTAGCAGAGCATGGACGAGAAGACGCGCAAAGGTAAGCAAAGGGGAAAATCTAGCGTTAGCATTAGCATTGGCACTAGGTTAGCGTCCAGACTAGCGTTGCTGGCAGCGCAATTCCTAGCATTAGCATCATTGCTAGCTAGCACTGCTAGCGTTGGTGTTAGCATTATGCTAGCGCGAGTGTGGGATAATTGGCATGTGGGCTAACCAGTGTTTGCGTTGGTGCTAGGATCATGGATAGGGTTCGTTAGGACTGACACTTGTTGGTGTCGTGGCCATTGCTTATGTGTCGTTAGCCTTGGCATTTGTTAATGCTATAGCCCTAACTATGGCTTATTTAGGGCTTCTCAGTCGCATGATATTTAATTGTTTAATATTTATGCTTGAATCTATATAATGCATATAAAACATATTCAAGAGGTTCAGTCGTGGAAGTTTGAAACTTGAGATGATGCTTAACGCGACTATGCAATTAGATGGTATGCATCTAATTAGCGTTTTATTCAGATATTGCATAGCCTTTATTCTGAATGTTCGCGATTTTGTATAATTAATATATTCTGGTTAGAGCTGCACAGGAACCGACCGGAACAGAAGGATCATACCGGAACCGATAAAATCATGCTGGAACCGAGGGGCTCGGGACAGGTTAAGGGAATGAAAGTTAGAGCCGAGGGGTTGGTTGGGACAGGTACAAGTACTATGGTATTCCCGAGCCGAACCGACCCAAAAGAATCGACTAACCTAAACCATAAATCTATATACTTATAGTTAATCCTAGCCGTTGATGCTAGGTATAATTACTTTCACAAAAGCAGTCTCACACTCACTCGAATCTTATCAGTTATCAACTTATCACTTTCACTTTTTCAGAACAATCATTGCAAACCAAATACTTCGTCCAATAGGTCAATTCAGACTCGGGAAATTTCTCTCTTATAACATTCATCTCAGGCCATCAGCGACAACACATCTCTCTTTAGATCATCCGGTTCCAACGGTCACGAGTAACAATGCCAAAAGGGAAGTATTTTTATCCTCCCATCTCTAACTTAAACAACTATCAAATTGAATGATGCCAACTATTAGAATTCTTATGAAGCCCTGATTAAGTAGAATTCATTTGAGAAAGTATGAACATTCAAACTTCTGAATACAATAGCATCAGTTTGACCTACGTATATAAGTATTGGTAGAAACTGTTATTAGAAATTCAAGTTATGTACTATTGTTTGTTCTTAGATTTCCTGATAAATTATTAATTTTTAATTGAAATTCGTATGGGTCTGTGTAGATCACTGTAATAGCAAAGAAACTAGCACAGTTCGGCGAGGAAATTAATCAGAAGGGAAGAGAGCTAAGCACAAAAGTTCACCCCAATGACAGCCTTAATTAAAGAAATGTTTCAATTCAAGAAAGTCGATAGGCAACTTTGGGCACTCATTCAGTTCAGATAGCCAATTTTGTATCTCAACTCGTTCAAATCATAATGGTTGGGATCATGGCGTGGTCTGCTTATAACATCCACTTATGGCTAGGAGAAGTGTAGCATGGCAATAATCTCGTAGCACAACAGTAACAAGCATGAATAGCACAAAAAGAGCAGGTCAAAACCAGATGAAAATTTCAACGAATAACTAAATTGCAACAACATCACTAGCAACGAGAGAAGATGTAAACCGACAGATGAACTAGATGATCTAGTCACGACATGAACACCATTTAAGTACTAACAATTGCCAGCTCTCCAGGTGCAGATTGCTGAGAACAAACCAGCATGCTCAAGGGAATATTGATCAAGAGAGGATTTTGAGATTTTGTCGAAGAACCAAGTGTCAGTAGTTTACATTGCTTGCGGCAGTGAAGGAAAGTTCAAGAAACTCAATGGTATGATTGCGACGGTAATGTTATCTTATGCATAAACTCACTCTAGGGCGGTGGTCGAAGAAGAAATAAAAAAAAATAGGGAAAATTCGGTTCAGGACAGGTAAAACCGGCCCGTGAACCGAGTTGGTAATTACGAAACTGCCATAGGTACAAAACTGGAACTGAAACGAAACCGAACTGATAAGACAGGAACGGTTCCAGATTCGAACCGACCCTAGACGTGACATGTACTGTTTCCAAAATAGAGAACCGGCCTTAGGTCAGTACACGGTACTCTAAAGAACCGAGCCGAACTGACCTTCGTGCAGCCCTAATTCTGGTTAATACAAATAGTTTGCATGGATGCACATGAAATAACGAGGATTTATTTAAGTATATCACTTGAATTTCTATGGTGCATATATATATGCAAAATAGCTACATGGCTTATTTATCCAGGAGATGAATACCCCTTCTCGATTTTCTTGCAGAATGTAGGATATGAGTAGTACTCATAATTCTGATGTTTGATCAAAGATATATATTTTTTTTTCATGTTTCTGCAGCTAAGCAATATTACAATTTTCTCCCTTGTCAAAAACTCACCATCAACAGTAGGGTACTCTCTGTGGGCCTCTAACACGTGGACCTTTGTACGGATAACCGTTGGGCTTACCCTCATACGGACCTAGCTCTGATATCATGTTGAAGTCCATGAACCTAACTAACCTCGAAAATCGTCTAGTAAGGTTAGGTTTTGTCCAAGGCTTATAAACTGAAGGATCTTAAGTTGCCCATCCAATGTGGGACTAATCTCAACAAGTAAACATTAGATAATTTTTGCTGAAAATAATTCAAAATTTTGTTATTTTATATGTCTTTATAAAAATATTTGGATGCTATCATATTATTTAGGAAATTTAATGTGTTTCATATTGTGGATTTTAGATGTCAGAAGTGGATAATATTTTGATGTGGGTCAATTGTGGGCGGTACCAATCATAAGTTAATATGTGTAACTATGCATTTAATAAAACATCAAATGATATATCCAATTAATTAATCTTGCTTAAATTTTAAATTTTTGATAATAACGTGGATGGTGTGTACGTTTTTTAATGATGTGTTGGGTTTGGGTACTTATACATATGAAGCCAATTCATATGGTTCTTATGATAGTCACAACTATGAAGCCAAATCATCTGATTCTTGTGGAACTGAAAAGACTATGGTACCGAGTACACCATAAATTCTTTTTCGTTTAACCTATACCAGACACATATTTGATATAATCTTCGTTAGAGATGTAACAAATTATAAATCACTAAGGTGTAATTAACGTACTTATCTTTACTTTAATCATAGAGATAAACAATATAATATTGAAATAAAGTAAACAACACGACACAAAAGATTTTGTTAATGAGGAAAACTGTTCGGCTAAAAAACCCTGAGACATAGTCCAGTTTTGAATACTATCAGAATTAAGCCACTACACTCTTACCTACAATTATACCTACAATTATACCTCATGTAGTTGAGACCCAATAAACTAACCCCTACTTACCCAGTTTCCTTAGTATCCTTATGCCTACAACCAATCTGTCCAACATACATGTATCTGTTAACAAAAGTCCATTGTCAAGAGTTGCTCCACAATCCGTCGTGAAGACTGTCGCTACCAACCTCACAATTAGTACGACTCTGATTCATTTATGACATCTATCAAACAACAAATGATTATATGTTTGATATCATCTCAATACCAATCAAAAATAAGATATAAGTGATAAGATTTGAGTCAAGGATCTTCCGTTTAAGATCTGGAATACCAATATATAATCAGATTTGAAACTCATCGATCAAGATCAATCAAGATTTATGATTACCGAAGTAACACACTCGATTATAAAAGTATTACATTTGCAAAAGCAAACAACATATCAATATACAAGATTTATGTTTATCGAAATAAACAACTTATTATGTCCCAGTTAGCGATAAACCGTATGTCTATATTTTTGAAACTGTTTGTAATTGATAATAAAAAAATTATTTTATTACGGAGACTTTACAAGAGTATATAAGCTCTCGACACACACACGTGCACCTCATACCCTCACGTACTAGTACTCACACTATTACCCCCCCTCAAATTCAAGGTGCCTCGCAAATGGACGTTGAACTTGCACTTATAAGCTCACATACTAGCGCCCACACTCAAAAGAAAGAAAACAAACCCACAGTTGAAAAACATTTGTATAACCCAGAATGAGAAGCCAGTAGGCAGTTGTTAAATACCATAAGGAGAGACATGTGATGCTGCAGTATATAGAATTGATGCACAAGAGAACCATGTGGTGCATTAGTATTTCAGCTTCAGGAGAATGATCAAGTGGTAGTTACTAGTGGTAGTGGTTATCGCAGACGATAATAAAAATCCACCAAGAAGCAAAGCAAAACAAAGCAAGAAAACCAAAAATATTATGCAACATGACCTCTGAATCACAGCTCAACTATCACTCTGAAGTACTTGGCAACAATCAAAAAAAAAAAATAGTTTTACGTGTTTTGCAGAATGTGAAACTTGTAGTAGAGTTTGAACAATTATATTAGCAACACCATAATAATTGTCAGCAAAAATAAGATGACACCAATAAAGAAAAGGATAAATCAAGCAAACCACAAAATTAGGTTGTCATCAGTTTCACTATACCAACACTTGTATCACTTAGTACCCTTGCAAAAAAACTAACTAACCACATCTCTGACTAAAATCACAAGGACTCACCTGATAGACACATTTTAGTGTCTAATTTGCACCTTAATTTCTAGTGAGTTAGCATTCGATTTTGTGTCTATTACGTGTTTTATTGCTTTTGTAGGGACATTAGAAGAATAAAGATTTGTGGAAAAATTGGCTCAAAAAGTGTTCAAAACACCCGGGAAAATGGATCAAGGCACCCACACTTTGGATTAGGGCACCCTTGGATCGGGATGGGCTGGATCGGACCAACTCAGCGGATCAACTCGGCCCAGTCAACTCGGTCAAAGTCAGTTGACCGAGTCAAACCCAGTTGACCAGGTCAAAGCTTCATCGGCAAAACAGAACTCAAATCAAATCGCAATTTTGATGGGATTTTAGCAAATTGATAAGTACCCAATCTAATTGAAGGTTCGTATAATTGATTAGAAGCTCTAGAAGCCGAAGATAAGGGCTGGAGAATCATGAATTTGGACGGGAAAAGGAATATGTTTCGGTTTTGGATAACTAGTGATTTCTCGTCAAATCACCGAGTTCTAATGGGATTGGAACATCCTAGAAGACTCACATGGCCTATATAAAGAGTTTACAATCCTCAGAATCAAAGTACGAAGCTCCAGAACCACTTTTGCAATTTTCCGATCAAGTTCCGACTACGGCCGGTCACTGCTGCTGCTCCCGGTGATCGGTGTTCTTCACCATCGCCGCTGAAGAAGAAGACAGTGCAACAGTTTTAACTGTTGCTGTTTCAAATCTATCTGTCACCATTTCTTCTCTCTTTTGTTGCTTGAAACTGTGCTGTAACAGTTGAACCCTGTTCCTGTGACGTTTATACCCGTTGCTGTTTGGCTGTTGCACTATTATTTCACCTTGTAATCAATATTTTGAGCAATGAAATCAACTTTTGAGCAATCTTTTTCCACCATGAGCTAAGTCTATTTACTGGGATGATGGATAAGGTAATTTTCTCAATTTTATGTGATTTAATTATTTTCTAATAATTATTTATAATTCTTTTATCATTAAAATTGCATAGTTTTGAATAGTAAAAACGGTTTTCTTTCAACAGTTGTGCTTTTGCTTGATGGATTATGCTTAGTTAATTAATTTTGATAATCCATGCTTGTGATTTACCTCTGTTTGTTAGCATAACAAAACCAATTTTGGCAATTATTTGGGCTTCAATTAATTTAAAAAGAATTATCTGATTAATCACATAGGTTGTTAGAATTACCTGATTCCTGATTCCTGGTATTTTTAAATTTATTCAAAAATCATCTTTAAGTTATTTAGTCTTTTTCTTACTCCTGGAATTTTCTAGAGTTAGTTTAAATCATTATTTTCTAAAATCATCACCTTCACAAGTTCGAGAATCGAATCTTTATTTACCACTTTCTAAAACACATCATCACCCACACTGATAACAAATTCAATAACTGGATCCTTTTATTTGAAGCTAATACAAGGAGCTAACTAGGATAATGGATGAACAATAGACTGCATATTCTATCATATGCATACTTAACAAGCAGAACTTCAATCCAAAACCAACACCAAAATCGAAGCCAACTCCAAATACTCATACCGAGTTCTATCATCTCTCACACACAAGACATTAACACCAAATAAAGTAAGGATTGAGTTGAAGTAAATAATGAGAATGCAGCTGGATATATCAATTAAGCACTTGAATTCAATGCAACAAATAGTCAACAACAAAAGTCTTCAATGGTAAACCGAACAATTTAAGAATGAATCCCCTAACATTTAGTTAGCAGAAACAAACACGAACTAGTGTAACATAAACCAATTTCATCACCATTAGGTCTTCACTAATAAAAGGAACATAGATTGCATTCAATTAATACTCAATCAACAGATGCATAACTAATTGATGATGAGAAACAAAATATGTAAATGAAATTACAATTTGAAGATGAATTGATTATAAATTTAACATATGTAATAGAGCTGAAACAATTACAAAATTGAGATAGAGATTAACAACATCGTTATAGTCTTCCAATTAAGTTGAAAACCAACCAAAATCCAAATTGAAGATATAAAATCGCCAAGAACACGATTGAGGGGACCAAAATTCAGATATAAAAACATGCTTGATTATGTTGTTGTAGCAGGAGAGATCAAAAATTGAAACATAAACCCTAATTCTTACCAAAAACACCATTAATGAGAAGAAGTTGAAGATGATTACGAATGATTGTTGTAGATGCAAAAAGAAACCACAAAGTTAAAAAGAGAATCAATCTGTTTAAGAGAAATCTAAATCTCGGAACAATTTAATCACAAATATGAGATGAATTTAGTATAACAGATAATAACACTAATGATCAAAACCTTCGATCTTCAAAGTAGCAACCAACACAAAACTTGATTCCTCAATAGATTTGTTACACATAACAGAATAAGCTAACGATGGTAAATCAATAGATTTATCCACATATTCTGAATCACTTGAATTTGTATAACTGATCTTCAAAATTCTTAAATGACCTTATTATATAAGATAAGGACCATGAAGGTACTTCTAGCGCTTCTTGATCTCAAATAAGGATTTAAACAACTTAATCACGTTTTCACCACAAATTGAATCACGACTACTAACTCTCTACAATTAATTTCCACACGACTTCGTGTGTTCCTGGATGAGTTAGAAAGAATACAAAGTTCCACTATTTATAGTTTCAGGACCAAGGCTTGTTTAAAAACAAAAATAAATAATTTTCGGAATCTAAAATATATTCAAGTTATAGTGTTAGGATCAAGGCTTGTTTAAAAACAAAAATAACTAATTTCCGGAATCTAAAATATATTAAATAAAAACATTTTCAAATTTAGCATTATTTTTGATATTATTTGATTATAATATGTGTCACTTGTAATCAATACAAAAATATAGTTTCCAAAATGTATAATCAATAATATATTTTACATCAATACTTGATATTCCTACTAGCATAACAACCATATTTAGCTAGTTGCAAATCCATATACTGTAGAATTTCAATTAATTAATCCATGATAAATTAATAACTTCGCTAAGATAATAATTTTTTTTGGTCCCAATTAGGCTTGCACAAGCTAAATTTTAACTCGATAAATTAATAATTTTGTTAAAATAATAAGTTTCTTTGGTTCCAAGGTTATTAATTTATTAAATTTTTATTGTACTTTGCTATATTATTCAACTAGTTATGTGTAATATTCCGGAAAATGAAAGCACATCAATTTTGATACTAATTATAGTCTCAAATACCAATCATTATCTAACCTTGAGTTCTAAAACAATTAATAGAAACACTAATATATCAGAGTTATATAAACAATTAAATATTTCTTGATAAATGAACTTTTCAATTCAACTTGTACAAACATCAAAATTTGTTAATCATGAAAGAAGAAACAAATAATCAAAATATGCAAGTTAGGATCGACTCAAAAATCGATTATGAGGCCAACCATAAATCTATTATGAGACTTAATTTGAGTTTAAACTAGCTTTTAATCATTCTATGAAATTGCTTTCTAACATGTTTTCAAAGTACGAATTCATACACAAAGTTCAGCATTAAGTGGCAACAAGTACAACATATGACATGACAAACTAGCCAATTTAGTCCCACCCATAAGACTTGGCCTTAATGCCCCTCAAAAAAAGTAGGGGTTCTAATATCACAATCATCCCCAAGAAGAGAGGGGTTTTAGTGGAAATGAAGTGTTACAATTTGGTATCTGCATTCAATTCATTTAGCATGATTCTTTTGAAGTCTTCGCAAAGAGAAGACTCGCATAATTTCTGAATAGAACATACGTAACCAAAACAAAACCCTAATCTCCAATCAATTAACTTCAAAATCAGATCACTCTCACGTAACAAAACTATGATTCTTTAAAGAAATTGAATTGTAATCACAAGATCAAGGTAATGGATCTTCATTCCAGATCTGTAAGGTATGTTACTGTTTGGGTTTTGATTATTACTATCGTTATTAGCTTGTCTGGAAGTTCTGTAGCTTCTCAGAATCGACGCCCAAAGAATGTTGAGGTTTCTCTTCGGGCTAAGTGGTCTGGAACTCCATTACTATTAGAAGCCGGGTACGTTACACTCTTTCATTTTTTCTTTTCTAGATTCATCCTTTTATCTCCTGTAGATAATTTTCTTAGTGTATTATCGAAGTATGATAATTAGAATATCCCTCCCCCCTGCATCTGATTACCGAGTGGCCCTTGTCCAACATTGCGTATCCTTAAGGAGTCTGACACCCTACCTGAAAAGAAATTTTAAGTTTGGAAGTTAAATAAATTTGAAGTATTTCAAAATAGTTTAAGAGCAATATAATAGGATCAACAGAGAGAGTTGCCTCCCGGTAACTATCAAAATTAGAATATGCAGGACATATGAGATTTTAAACATCTTAAATCGTCTGTTAAGTCACCCAAGACTTCCAAAACAACATGAAAGTGACATGTTGAGGTCAACAAAGAGGATTTTCCTCTTGGTAACTGCTGCAATTAATTCTTCCAAACAACTTGAAACTTTGAACATATTAATATTAGCTGATTTAACAAAGCACATGGTTACATCCACTGAGATAAAAATGGAATGAAGTTGATAATAAAGTAGAGCTGGTAATGGCATTTGCTCCTTAGGATAGCTGTAAGTGATTTGATATTTACTATTATGGTGATAAAGATGCAACTGAGAAGGCTATGGATCTTCTGAATTGGGGCGGGAAAGGTATTTTATTTCTGGCTCAAGGAGTTTGTTATGGTAATTTTATTTGTATGGTTAATTGTTCAAATTCTTATAGATTCTTGCATATCTTTTGAACCAAATATACTTTTGTCGGCAATTTGACTCCGTTAGTATCTTCTGCTCGTGTTGTTTATGTGCAATCGCCTGTGGGGTTTGACAGTTTAGGTGGGGAAATGTAATAGTCTAACCCATAGAAAAGATGTTGAGACCTTGATGTCAACCTTTTCACATTTCATTCAATTGTTTCTGATGTTTCACTAAAGCTGTCAAGCGTTCACCTTCCGTAATTTCTAATTCTCTGTTTTCTTGATAGTGAATTGCTTTCTAAAGAATGGAAGGACTTATTCTGGGAATTCATTGAGGTCTGGCTACGTTCCGAGAATGATTCTGAAACCTCTTCAGCCAAGCATTGTGCTAAAAAAATAGCCAAACATGGACGCTCCCTTCTCAGTGAACCTTTATCATCAATATTTGAGTTTTCTCTCACTCTTCGGTCGTCATCCCCCAGATTAGTGCTTTATCGGCAGTTAGCCGAAGATTCTATATCTTCTTTTCCTCAAGCAGATGAAACCAACTTGAGGCATGCTGCTGCTGACACTCTAGAAGGTGTTGGGAGCCTTGGAAGCAAAGGAGCAGATAACATGCTGATAGGCATGAATCCACAAGGTCCTAATGGAAAATGTTGCTGGGTTGATACTGGTGCGGTTCTGTATTCTGATGTTTCCGAATTGCAATTGTGGCTTGACTTGCACACGGGATCGTAAGTTCTGCTCTCTCTTTGTTTCTTTTCCTCATCACTGTATCTCATTAGGATAGGACAACTGGCGTTGAAAATTGCATCCTTATGAAAATTACTCTTTGTTACCAGGTCTGGAGATTCATTTGAGCCACCTGAAATTTATGATTTTGATCATGTGCATTTTGATTCCATTACTGAGAGTCCAGTTGCGATTTTGTATGGGGCACTTGGAACAAATTGTTTTAAAGCTTTTCACGTTGTCCTAGCCGAAGCATCTCGAAAGGTCTGTTTGAACTTTCTTGTCAACGATGCATGTGTTTTGTGGAGTTGTCTTCATTATAATAACAACACCTTTTTCAGATGTCCTCTATTAATTTGTGTTGTTCTGTCTGAAAGTCTTCACTCGTCTCATTACCATATCACCTTTTATTTTGATGCTATTGGTAGGTTAAAATTGAAACTTTAGGCTCTAGGTATTCTTCGGCTCTTTTACTGCTAAAGTAATAGCTTGCGCGTTGATATACTCCTAATGTATTCAGGGAAAAGTTAAATACGTTGTCAGGCCTGTGTTACCTTCTGGATGTGAAGCAACAACTGGCTTCTGTGGTGCTGTTGGTACAGGGGATGCCCTTAACTTGGGTGGTTATGGTGTAGAACTTGCATTGAAAAATATGGAGTACAAAGCTATGGACGACAGTGTAATAAAGAAAGGTCAGTATCATTAATTTTTAGCATCATACAACTAGTTGCTGAGCGCTCACCACGTTGTAATTTTATGATGTCGAGCATGTAATTCAATGCAATCTTGCATCCTGCTAGTATAATCTCAATTGTCTCTATTGGCTGGCTATGCCAGTTTTTTTGTAGACCAGATTCAAGGCTTTCAGCTAAGAGTTGTTTGTCGTGTCGTCACTACTAGCACTCAATATTAAGTGAAGTTATGTATACTATAATATGCCAGATACAATTAGCCTTGTAACCTTGTCGACTTGCTTCTCTTGTTGAATATATTTTCTACTCTGTCTCTTCATATATGTTCATTCAACTTGAGACTTATTACAGGTAGGGATTTCAATTGCTAAAATCTGTACATGTTGCCAAGGACACTCCTTTCAGACCCATATATTAGGTGTTTTACGTTTCTTCTTAACTATTCTAATATTTCTTCTAAACCCAAAGCAGACACTGCATTAAATCAGATCATACACTTTATTCTTCTCAACAAAATCTTAGAGATTGCCTTTAGTAAATGTTTAAGTAATGAGACACTTGCTAACACAGCATAATTTCAAGTACAATTATTTGTGTATTTCGACTTTAATATCGTCATTTAAGATAAATGTAATTTTATTTCATCAATGCTTGATACAGTCTTGGAGTACGTCAGTCTATCATGAGATATTGTTACTATATTCTTAATGGTCAATATATGTCTGCCATATAAGTTATATATACCTTGCAGTGTTTTCAGGACTACTGTCTCACTAGTTTGGTATAGTCAGGCATTAGTTCATTGTCTAAAGTCTCTAGGCAATATTTTTTTGTTTTGTTATGCATGCATAAAATTTGGCTGCCACTATCCAGATACCTACCAAGAAGCAAATCTGCACATTTACTGTTTCTTCTTCAAATTGAAAAAGTGGTCACATGGCAGGCATGGTACTGCTATGAGATATTTCATACATTTACTCGTTTTGATCTTTTAGTCATATGACAGTAGAAGCCTCCTTCTGTGTTATTATCTCTCATCATGTTTAGAAGCCTTCAGAAGTTGCTTGTGTTGTAATAGCTGAACCGAATAAGTCATTTAGACATTTTGCTTTTAGAACTGCAAGATTCGAAAATTGAGTTTTTTATATGGATGTTTTGCCTTTTTTTTAATCTCTGACATATAGTTTCCTATCTCTACCTGCGGTTATTAGGGTACTAGAAATTCAAAACTTGTCTGGATTTCCATCGCGTATAAATATGTATATCAACATCTCAACATGAGCCAGTTTTAACATTACTTTATCTGGTTTTCAGGTGTTACTCTAGAAGATCCTCAGACTGAAGACCTGACTCAAGATGTCAGAGGATTCATATTCTCCAAAATATTGGTTTGTATTCTAATATCTAAATGAAATTCCCGTTTCCTTTATGTATTTAAACTTAAAAGAAACCCCATGTAGTGACACCTGTGGTGTTGGCTGGTACATTAATTTTCCATCATACTGTGGTTATGGATGATAGTTTTGCCTGCATTTTTACTGTATAGATGTTTGACTTAAAATTGTCTGAACCTTTTTTCCAATCATATTATGGTCACTATTTAGGGTTTGTATAGCGTAATGATAGGTGGTCAAACTTGACGGAACCATAGGTTTGTTGGAGGCTTTATTTTCTAGTGCTGTGACCTACAAGTGTGTTATAGTATAGCTCCTGGTTAATTGTAAACAAATGTAAACCTGCTCGTCCTGAAGGTGTTGTTTTCTACTGATGATACCCTGTCGACATGGAGCCATGTTTTCGGTGTATCACCCTTCTTCAAAATGTCTCTGCTGAGATATATTAAAATCTTGATCAACTTATTTTGGGGTGTCTTCTCTCCATTCCAGTGTTCTGTATTGAATGTTTTTTTTGTTACAGCATCGTGTTGTTTGTTGACTTTTTCTGAATAAGAATGATAGCTCAAACTGTCACTGTTGCAACTGTTAATTTGTGTGCAACTGTCAAATTGTCAAATTGTTACAGCATCTTGTTGTTTGTTGACTTTCTTTGAATTTGCAGGAGCGCAAGCCTGAGATGACAGCTGAAATAATGGCGTTTAGAGATTATCTTTTATCCTCAACAGTATCGGAAACACTGGATGTTTGGGAATTAAAAGGTAAATTTCATTGTGTTTGTCGACTTGGAGTCTTCATAATTTTCCTATAATTTTTTAATTTCTGTCTTTTTTACAGATTTAGGGCATCAAACTGCGCAGAGGATAGTTCATGCTTCTGATCCTTTGCAGTCGATGCAGGAGATCAACCAAAATTTTCCTACTGTAGTTTCATCCCTGTCACGCATGAAGGTACAACATCTTCTTAGGAAAATGTAGTGGATTTTGTGTAGTAAATGTATAAAGTATTTGTCATAGTTACATGCGTTCTCTTGATGCCACTTAATCTCTTCTTTTCAATTTTGCAGATCAATGAGTCTATTAAGGAGGAAATTCTAGCTAACCAGCGAATGGTTCCACCTGGAAAGTCCTTAATGGCTGTGAATGGTGCTTTAATCAATATCGAAGATATTGATCTCTATCTGTAATGTTTCTTGACTCTCTCTTTCTCTCTCTACACATACACACACATATATATATTTATCTGTTACTTTCTAAAAAAATATTACACCTGAAACGTGCAGTGAAGGGTCGATTCTTTCCTCTATCTTTACTCTATCATGAAATTGGGCATAAAGTGTCAGCTCACTTGTCTTGAGCTTGTGGTATAGCGTTTGACTTCATCTTATTGGCCACACCATTGTGAAAAAAGAAAAAATTAAGGAGATTTTAAAGTTTCTGTAGCGTGAAAAAGAGTAAGAAAGTTACTTGAACAAACTGAAAACTCTAGATAATATCTATATATTGGGGTCAGGGTTGTAGCACAAGATTAAATGCTGATAGGTTTCTCGTACCATTGATGTAATATGAACACAAACATTTTTGGATCGGCTCTCAACTGTTAGAAGTGGGAGGATTGTCTGATAAGTGAAATCGGCAACCGTCCATGAAGTTGGAGTGCAAACTAGAAGTTTTTAGTTACAGTCATGTTCTTTAGGGTATACTTATGTGGCTCATAAACTAGTTTGTGGATTTCTTTTGACATTATTATGAACTTTCTCTTCATTTAGACGACGGCTCTTAATCTTATTTTGTTAAACTTGTTTTACTTTTATTTTGTTGGGAGTTCAGCCTAATTATTCATAACTTCGCAGTGCTGAACTAAGTTTCCAATTATTTTTGTAAATGTTTTCTTAACCTAGCTAGAAATATGTTTTTGGCAAGATTATTGCTCGTTCATTTGGTTATACCTGAATATTTTAAAATCAGTATTCGTTTATACCTGAATATTGCTCGTTCGACATTATCTCCCACTTAAGGCCCCACCTGATTTGTTCTGCTTAATGTCTTGCGTTATTTTTTGATTTTTTTTGATTTGGGGTATCTTATTGCCTCAGGTTGCTCAACATGGTTCATCAGGAAATCTCTTTGGCTGATCAATTTTCAAAACTTAAGGTCAGCAATATTTATTACTGCTTTACTTGTTAGCTTTGTTTTCCAAAGCCTAAACTCCAGTCAATCTTCAGTTAGTTATAGATGGCATACCTTTTCTGTTAGGCCATCTTCGCAATTGTCCACACGTGATTTCTCCAGTATGTTTTATTCAGGTTTTGAAGCAAGTTCTCTTTTTCACCTTAAGTTTTTCAGTCCTCCACTCCTTCATGCCTTAATTTAACATCTGTTAATGATTTGGTCATACAGCAATCCATATTGGTAATGAGTGGATAATTTTATCTATTTTTCTCCACCCCTATCCTCGAATAAGTCAGTTCTTATTAATGTCGTGTGCTTTCCTCTTATAGTGTTTTTGGATCATTTCCAGTTCACTAGCATCTGTATACATGTGATCCTTCCTTCTTAGCCGTTATAGTTGCTAGTGCATTAGGATTGACCATTTTTATATGTGATATCATCTTCAGTGCACCTTTAGTTGCGAGTGCAAAAAATGCTTGCGTATAGTTTCTGCAGATAAGTAAAGTTTTTTTTTCTTTCTGTTGTACAACATTTAAATGGTCCATTTGCCATCCTCAGTATTGTGGCGGGGTCCAGGTTTGCTACAAACAAGACTCTGACTGAAAATATTAGTGGTTGCTTGGTATGTGATGATGTAGTTATCATAGTAGATAGTTTGGTAGGTATGCCAGCGATTAAGAGGGGAGGAAAAGTAGGGGGAAAATAGGAGGTTGAGTAAACTTGATTGCTTCCTCGTTGTATTATGTTAGAGAGAGTAAACCAAAGGCCTTCCTGTGAAGTTTTCTTTCTTGGAATACCAGAATGGCCGGATGATCGACATAACCTCTTCTATGTGGTTCTCAGTCACGAGGAATTTTACCCTAGCCTTTACCATGCTTTATTACTTATGCAGATTTTATGTTTTATCTTCGCTAATTTATTTTGTCTGTTGTCGAGGAGCCAAGGTTTCCAAGTTATTAACTTAATAACATTTTCAGATTCCAAGACGGACGATAAAAAAACTTCTGTCAACTTTACCACCTTCTGAAATGAGTTCATTCCGGGTTGATTTTCGTTCGACCCACGTCCGTTATCTCAACAATCTGGAGGAGGATGAGTTGTACAAGCGATGGCGGAGCAACTTAAATGACGTTGGTCCTTACTTTTGTTATATGTGGATTCAGAGCTCATTTATTTCAATCCTTGCTATCATGTTTTGTGCTGAGAACTTGACACTGTTCCTTTTTCTATTGTAGCTTTTGATGCCAGTTTATCCTGGCCAAATGAGATATATCCGCAAAAACTTGTTTCATGCAGTTTATGTTCTTGATCCAGCTTCTGTATGTGGGCTTGAGGCAAGTTAGTTTCCCTGGCTATTTCCTGTTCGTTTTTTATTGTATTTGTGCTGAGGTCACTAATGTAGATTTGTTGTTGTCTTATTTCATTTTGGCATCTTTCAGTCTGTGGACACGATTTTATCAATGTATGAAAATAATTTTCCCATAAGATTTGGTGTCATACTCTACTCAGCAAAGTTGATCAAGAAGATTGAACAGCAAGCTGGTGAACTCCCTCTATCCTCTGCAGGGAAGGATGATAGTATGGAGGATATATCCAGCCTGGTAATTCGTTATTTTGAGATTCCATTTTTTTACTTTTGTAATTTTTATCTTGCTTTTTCCGAATTACTGTGTTCCTCCTTCATATCTTAGTTTGTTCATCAGCATAAAGGTGACAGGTTTAGAAGTTGTTCACATGTTTGAGTATAAATGAAGTTCTTTACTAGTCTTAAATCGCAACTCTCACTTGTTGAAATTGAAATAATGAAAATACATCTTTATTAGTTTTCAAAATCCAGTGTACCTGGATCAACATGATTGTGATTATTTTCATGCAACATCTGGTCAATTAAGGTTAGGCGGTGGCATATGTATTATCTTATTACAAATTATATCGTCAACCAAAAAATAGAGCTGTATGAAAGATGAAATGGTCTTGTCCATAAGGGCGATAGACGAGTGCTGTATATAACCATAAAGATATCACTCATCTACAATCAACTGCCTACTTTGTTTTTCCATTATGTTTCGTTCTGTTTTGAATTTTGATTGGTTGTGTTGGACAAGTAAACTGTGGGTTAATTCTATATCCATGTGCAGATTACACGTCTTTTCTTATATATTGAGGAGAACCACGGGCCTCGACTGGCATTCCAGTTTCTGAGCAATGTAAGTCGGGGGATTTGCACTTTTACTTACTAGTCTAATCATTCTGATTTTGGAATTTATCGTAGTGGATCAGCAAGACTTTAAAGTTTTTCTGAAATCATCTAAAGCTCTATTGTGTTTAATAACTCTGCACATATTTTTGCAGGTCAATAAATTGCGAAGCGAGGAGGATCTTACTGAAGAAACACTTGAGGTGCATCATGTTGAAGGAGCATTTATTGAAACAATATTGTATGTCCAGTACTGGGATCTTCAGTGAAATTCATTTCATCCAAGCATCAATGCAGATTAAATATTTGCTTACTTAATCTATACTAAATACCGTACAGGTTCTTTGTCATCATGTATTGTGTTACTTTGTTTTGGCTTAATGATAGTATCGGTTTTTGCACAGACCAAAGGTAAAATCTCCACATCAAGATGTTTTACTGAAACTTCAGAAGGAGCTGACGTTCAAGGAGAGCGCTGAAGAAAGCTCCCTTTTGGTTTTCAACCTTGGGTTGTTTAAGTTGAAATGTTGTCTCTTGATGAACGGGCTTGTCTCTGAGTCAACTGAGGTATGTAATGGCATTTTTGACAGACATGTTTAGCTATCTGGCGTTGAGACTGATTCATAGTTTTTGCATAAGGTTATGGTTGCAAGTATAGATGTTGTATGGATCTTGCCTGTTTAAGGCTTTCTCTTTAATCTCCCTCCGAGACTTCCTATATATTGACATACTGCATAATTTGTTCAACTTCTTTCTTTTTTTTGTTGAGATTTTTAGCCAAATTCCCAAGGTGCTATTAGGTTAATCTGCAAATAGTTCTGACAATTAGCTATAGCACCCCAACTCCATTTTCAAGTACTAACCTCTAGTTAGCCGCACTCCTCAAGAAATGTCTTTGCTTTGTATGACCAAGAACCCATTTTATGTCCGAAACATGTTTTCTGCCGTCTTCTTCAAAGAAGGTGCATATAACGGGTCTTTGTACAGTTAGATCATCATCGTTATTACAGCTTGTCTTTCTTTGCACTGTTGATCTTTTCCCAAAAGTGTCTTATAGGGCTATCATGTTTTTGTCTACTTTTATTTGTATTTCTCGAATACATGTGACAACTCATCCTAATGCTTTTGAAATCTAACTTTGTTTAGGATGCTGTGGTAAATGCTATGAATGATGAGCTACCCAGAATTCAGGAACAAGTTTACTATGGTCATGTAAACTCACACACTGATGTTCTGGACCATTTCCTTGCTGAAAATGGCTATCGTCGCTACAATCCACAGGTACATCTGGTTTTCCATCAAGTACATGACCCTCCTTTCTTGGATTAAGGTTTTCTTGTTTTTTATTAAGCATGTCAACAAGCTAAGTCTTCCATTCTTATGTGATGATGTAGATTATTGGTGAGGGGAAGAATCAGAAAAAGTTTAAATCACTTGCTGCCTCCATTCTTGGAAGTGATTCTGTGCTAAATGATATAAGTTACTTGCACTCACCTGGAAGTAAGACTTGTTGAAACTTGAGAGACTACTACTTAGTTGCCATGAGTGCTGTTACTCTGGGTCATCTATTGCACATGTTTCTCATGGTTTAACATATGTTTCAGCTGTTGATGATGTGAAGCCAGTAACTCATCTCCTTGTTGTCAACCTAACATCGAAAAAAGGGATAAACTTACTCCGCGAAGGAATACATTACCTGGTTATTATTCTTAGTTTCCCAATTGCGTCTCTTGTTATTTTCCTTATTTTCATGTCTGTTCTTCTATATGTTGTTATCTGAACTGGAAGGGGGTTATGCAATGCAGATGGGAGGATCCAAAAGAGCCCGTCTTGGGGCATTGTTTACCACCGCAGATGTTGCAGGATCACCAACTCCATTTTTTGTGAACATTTTCCGCTTCACTGTAGCCAAATTCAGGTTTGTCATGTCTCTGATAATTCATCTCATCAAATTGTCGGAGTTTTCCTCTCAATGAAATCCATAAATTGGCAGTTTCTGTTCAAATACATATGAGCTAAAAGTTATTTTCTTATTGGACACAGTAATAAAAAAAATGTGTTGGAGTTTTTGGACCAACTATGTGTACTTTTTGAGAGGGACAATCTGTTTACGGTGGACTCTGGGAGTGCCTTGTTCGTAGAGAAAGTTATTGAGCTAGCCAAAGCAAATAACTTGCCTGCAGAAGAGTTTAAAGCTTCTCTATCAGATGTTTCCAAAGAATTAGTTAGGAGCCATTTGGATAAGGTAAGTTTATATGCGCCGTACTGTGATTGTAACTTCCAGTTTGAAAACAAGTAGTTGTACCCATTTTCTTTCTTATGACTTTTCTTTTGATATGAATAGCTCTAAAGGTGAGATGGATTTGTGATTGATGCTATGTTCCTTCTTGCAAAGAGTTTAGCAGTTAATCTGTATTTCAGATCTCCACCTAGATTCTGGAATCCAATATTAACTACCTCTTGAATTTTATTGCTCAAGGCCTTAGAGTATCACATATAGCTATATTTTCAATCATTTTCAGTACTCTGCATGTGTGGTTTAAGTTAATTGAGTTCTCATATTCCATATGCAGGTTTCACAATTTCTATATAGAGAAATGGGGCTCGACTTTGGTGCTCCTGGAGTGATCACTAATGGAAGGGTGGGTGTTCTATAATTTATATTTGGTTACTGTTAGGTTGGGAGCCTACCCTATGGATTTCGGTGGAGTTGCATTAAATACTTTTGTTGTTGCTTACGTTTTCTTATACTATATTACAGATCATGCTTCCTACCCATGGGAGCACTTTTTCGCGATATGATCTTGATCTGCTAGAATCAGTAGAGTTTGGGCAAAGAATAAAGCACATAATGGAAGTTGTGGAAGAAACAAAGTGGGATGATATGGACCCAGATATGCTAACAAGGTCTGTCAATATCAATATCGTTTATGTATAAACATGTAGTGCATTTTTTGTGATAACCTCTTTAGTGTTTTATGAGCTCTGTTGTCATTTCCAATGGATATCTCGCACAATCCTTGTCCTGATTGTATGTTTCTTCCAAACAAATCCTAATCCTCCACTGAAATGATATGGGAACGATCCATGATTGGGCTTGATGGAATTCCGAGGATCACTGATACAGTTCTATTGAAAAAATCCAACGAGTAAAACATGTCTTCAATTGAAAGAGAAACCACTCAGATTACAAGCGCATAGGCCAGATCTTTCTTTGCAATATAGCCAATGAACCATGAAGGTTAGCAATTACTGTTTTTGTTGATCTTGGTGGAATAGCTGCACCCAGTCTAGGAATTTTCAATTAGGCTAGATGCTGATGCTCGAAGGAGATAATGATGGTGTTATGGTTTTTGAGTGGCCTTACGTATTCCTTCTAGAGTTTGGTTGACTGAAAATTTGTTTAGATAATGTCTAGTTTGGTTGCCATTATGTGATAAACGATGTCACTGTCAATACTGTGTTTTCTTGTTTTCACTCCTTTTCTCTCTGTTAGTTTCTTGGAACTGCTTTCATCTGATTTCTTTCTGTTTATTTATCTATTTAAGGCTTTAAGCTTGTGTATTTTTCTCGCCATTATTATTTTGTGAGTTTACTCATTATACTGTGTTCATATACTTTATTTGATATTAATGTGGAAGATTTTAACTTCTAATCTAAATGGTACCTGCAGCAAATTCCTTAGTGACCTTATCATGTTTGTTTCTTCTTCAATGGCTATGCGGGAGCGGAGTTCTGAAAGTGCTCGTTTTGAAGTTTTGAATGCCAAATATAGGTATCCTATTTCTTTAAAGTTGATATATAGTCATGAACTCCTGATAATATTGTGCCGTAAAAATTTAAGATCTCTCAAATCCTTTAGTTTGTCTGAGTTTCATCTTAAGTCCCGCATATATTGAGTTTATAATCTATTCTAATGTTTATTAGGTATAAGCTATTCAGACTACCTTAATTGTGTTAAAAGTTAATAGTTTTATAGGTATTTGTCAGAAGGCACCTTTTTCGGTTTGCATACCCTAGAGCCTGCCTTTAAAGGTTGTTTGAACAGTGTCTCATTTTGTAAAAGCATTTTGCGTAACTAGTTGACTAAGCTATGGGAGACCTCTTTGTGATTTAGCTAGGCAATACTGTCGATCCTGTTAGAAGATGATTTTTATTAATGAAGTATTGTTAGTCACCTTGTAGTAGTGGTTAAGTAAAATTTCACAGGTCATTTTCTTATATAATTCATTTTGCAACCACTTTCTTTAGGTATACATCTCTGAAATTTACATTTTTTTAAATATGATATCTGTTATGTTGAGGTTTCCTCTTTTGCTTGTTATTTCACTGACATATAACAGTAATTTTTAAAATTTTGCCTCTATGGTCAAATCTGATTTCATTTTTTTGTTCTATAGTGCTGTTGTTTTTAACAATGATGACGCTAGTATTCATATTGATGCCGTCATTGACCCATTAAGTCCATTGGGTCAAAGGCTTGCACCACTCCTTCGCTTACTTTCCAAGTTCGTTCAACCAAGCATGAGGATTGTGCTTAATCCAATGGTGAGTAATAGAAGGCTCTTAAAAGTACTTTGATTTCTGCAAAGAAGACATTAAACTTCTCACATAAGCATAAAGCTAAAGTAGAATGAAATCTACCCATTTCTATCTATCTATCTATCTATATTTATGTGCTGTTCATATATAACGTTCACATCACTTTTATCTAACTTACATTCATGTTGTCGTCCATGGCAGAGTTCTCTAGTTGACATTCCTCTGAAGAATTACTACAGATTTGTATTGCCAACAATGGTATTCTGAATACCTTTGAACAACTTGTGTTTTCATACAAGTTTAATGTTCTCTGTATGTATTATCCTAATTGTTACATTTGTTTGTAGGATGACTTTAGCAGTTCTGACTTTGCAATTAATGGTCCTAACGCATTCTTTGCAAATATGCCGTTGTCCAAAACCCTGACCATGAATCTTGATGTTCCCGAGCCATGGCTTGTGCAGCCTGTTATTGCCGTGTATGTTTCTACCAAAACACAAGTAGTAAAATTGTTGGCTTTAAACTTCCTTCTTTCTCCCTTCCCGATACAACTAAGGCATGAAATATTAATCCTTTTATCTGTTCATCATGTTTCAGACATGACTTGGATAATATTGTGCTCGAGAACCTAGGTGATACACGGACATTACAAGCCGTCTATGAACTTGAATCGCTTGTTCTTACTGGTAATTCTCACTAAAGTAAACTTTTGTCCACTAGCTCCCTGAAGGTTTTGCATTGTTGAGGAATGATCTCCTGTTATTGTCTCCGTGATTATAATATGTTTCTTATGGACAAACATTTCCTGACCAGGTCATTGTTCTGAAAAAGACCATGAAGCACCTCGAGGTCTTCAGTTGATTCTTGGAACTAAGAGCAGGGCTCACTTGGTTGATACACTTGTCATGGCCAATTTAGGATACTTTCAAATGAAAGCCTCTCCTGGGGTTTGGTACCTGCAACTTGCGCCTGGTAGAAGCTCTGACCTATATGTACTTAAGGAACAAGAAGGTGGAGATGAAGTCCTACCATTCAGAAAGCAGATAACCATAGATGATTTGTGGGGTAAACTAGTGCACTTGGAAGTAGTGAAGAAAAAGGGCAGGGAGCATGATCAGTTATTATCTTCATCTGATGATGCTAACAACTTGGACGAAAGGAAGGTTAGGTTTTATATATACCTGCTATAGCATGCACTTTTCTCTGTAAGAAATTGTCCAAGTCGTCCAAATTCTTTGGATGTGTGAAGTATATATACCTTGGACAATCCTCATTGTAAGCCGGTTTTCAAGGAGAGTTGTGTCCACAGGTTTCAATATGGTGTCAGACCAGGTATTTAGTGAATGATCATTTGTTAGGTTTAGTGTTTTTTTTTTGGCCCAAGTAAGAAGTTGTTTGCGTTTAGGCAAACGGTAGTGTCAAAAAAGTCCCACATCACCTAGATTCTCTGACAATCCTGCCCCTGTAAGCTGGTTTTCTAGGAGAGACTGGTCCATGAGTTACAATATTCTTCTCATTTTTTATTTTTTAATATATACCTCTGAATCTATCTTCTCTGTTAATCTTTTACAGGGGAACTCCAAAAGCTGGAATACAAATTTGCTGAAATGGGCATCTGGATTGATTGGTGGGTGTGAACATGAAAAGAGGAAAGGAGGTTCTGTGGTAATTTTCTACTTCTCCTGTAAAATAAATTGATTTCAGTCTCCATAAAATCTGCAAAAGAAATTGTTGATCTTTAGATCAAAATCAAACTGGGATGGAAGCCCAATTATTATCTGTTTAATTTTTAAAGGATGGTCCAACGTTTTAACTACAAATACACCTTTTGAACCACAAATCGGATTTTGACATTATATAGGTTAAATATACCAGTAAAACCATAAAAGACCGCAAGGCTTGCGTTGTGGTTTCAAAGTCTGTATACACTGCAACAGTGAAAGCCTTGTAGTGGAGAGTAAATGAAGGCCGCTAGGCAGAAACAACGCTGCATTCCTTGTGCGTTTTAGGATATTTCTAAAACTAATGTTACTACTGATAAATATTGTGGTACATTAATGTGTTGAGGTCCAACTTATATCAATTATTAGCAGTGATTATCCTTCTTCTTGTCAATACGTCATTGTAACACCATATCCTACCCTCACTTGTTCCACATAATAGCTGAAGTGAGGTCTTTTTAGATGTCAGTTCTAAATTCTTATTAAGAGAAAGCAGGGATTGCATATATGCTAGATGGAGAGAAATAAGAATGATTAGTATATGCTAAACAGATTCATATAGAATGATTCTGTAAAGGTGGACAATAGTAGAGAATAACAAAACGTAGACTGCTAATTTGGTTTATATAGTGGAGTTTGATCATTGTTTATTTTCTGTTCTACTGAATTTATTGGCTGAAAACTTGCTAACCATTTCCTTCAGGAGCGGAAGGATGGGAGACATGGCAAGACCATTAACATATTTTCAGTTGCTTCTGGGCACTTGTAATCTCTCTCTCTCTCTCTCTCTCTCTCTCTCTCTCTCTCTCTCTCTCT
>JAJJMC010019063.1:8507189-8530904 GCA_023531435.1 Papaver californicum
TCTCTCTCTCTCTCTCTCTCTCTCTCTCTCTCTCTCTCTCTCTCTCTGAACCAAGATATAATATTGATATGTATCAAACAATTTTATAACTATATGAATCTGTTTCTGTAGGTATGAACGGTTCCTTAAAATCATGATTTTAAGTGTTCTTAAGAATACACATAGGCCAGTGAAGTTCTGGTTTATCAAGAATTATCTTTCTCCTCAGTTTAAGGTTGTGATTTTCTTCTGTTCTTATTTATTGAAAACTGTATTTAAAGAAGGATTTGATGCTTTCTTCTAAGTGGATTTAAAATGTGCCTGAAATCTATAACGTTCACAAATCACTTGTTTTCTTGTTTCATTATTTTGTATAGAATGTTATACCACATATGGCACAAGAATATGGATTCGAGTATGAGTTAATTACGTACAAGTGGCCGACATGGCTACATAAGCAGAAGGAAAAGCAAAGAATTATTTGGGCATATAAAATCTTGTTCCTTGATGTTATTTTTCCACTTTCATTGGAAAAGGTCAGTTCTTTTTGACTTACTACTTTTCAGATAATATGACGATGTTTTTTCCTTTCCTGATCTGGCTTTCACAGATGTGATTCTTACAATGTTGATGCATGCTATGCAGGTTATATTTGTTGATGCCGATCAAATTGTCAGGGCAGACATGGGAGAGCTATATGACATGGATATGAAAGGAAAACCTTATGGCTACACACCCTTCTGCGATAACAATAAGGATATGGACGGTTTTCGGTTTTGGAGACAAGTAATTTCCCATCAAGCACTCTTTAACTATATGAAGACTGTCCAGAACCGTACTTTTTAAAGCTGAATAAACCACTTAGCTTATGTATTTCTTTTAATGTTAATGTATAGGGATTCTGGAAGGAGCATTTGCGAGGAAGGCCATATCATATAAGGTAGTTACCGACATATTTTAGGATTTGTGAAGTCTCTCTATAAAGTACTCTGTTTCTTATGTACGTGATTCTTTCTTTCTGTAGCGCGTTATATGTGGTGGATTTGTTAAAGTTCCGACAAACTGCAGCAGGGGACAATCTGAGGGTTTTTTATGAAACTCTCAGCAAGGACCCAAACAGTTTATCTAATCTTGATCAGGTGAGTCTAAAAAAGGTGCTGTCAAATTGTTACAGTTTCTTTTAATCAGGCATTTTGAAGAATGAGCTGAAATGCGTAATGTTTTGAAAGCTTGTGTGCTCGGTGTCTTTGTACATTACATACTGATAATGTCAATTTATTGCCTAGTAAATAGGACTGAGAATTTGTTTTCATGTTTCCAGGATCTTCCGAACTATGCCCAACATACAGTACCGATATTTTCTCTCCCACAGGAATGGTTGTGGTGTGAGTCGTGGTGTGGAAATTCCACAAAAGCAAAGGCGAAGACCATTGATCTCTGCAACAACCCCATGACCAAGGAGCCCAAACTTCAGGTATTTCTGAGCCCGTGACGAAGGTCCTGATTTTGGCAAATATTTATATAGTTTTTATACTCCCTACTAAATGTCCCATCAGGCTTATCTATATTATTTTTGCTCCTTTGACAAAAAATTCTGGCTCAATTTCATATTTTTCAGTTTGACTGATTTATTCTAGGCTAGACAATACATATTTAACTCCAATATCCATATAACTATTCTCGTCCTTCGCAGGGAGCCAAAAGAATTGTTACTGAGTGGCCGGACCTTGATTTAGAAGCACGTCGATTCACTGCTAGAATTACTGGTGAAGAAATAGACGATGCAAAAGAGACTGTAACAACTTCAACTCAGGCAAAGAGTGAAGCAAGCTCCATTGTAGAAGAAGATAAGGAATCCAAGTCAGAGTTGTAACACAAATCCATGTGATCATCAATTTTTATGTTTTAAGATCACCAGAACTCTATACCTGTCTCCCTTGCCCCATAAATTTAAGATTTAGGTTAGCTTCTCATTACACACTTGCAAAGATAAAAAGCAAGTGGTACCCATGTGATATTTAGTAACCAATACAAGTAAGAGAAAAGGTTCAAACAAAGCCTCACAGGATAGTCAGATTAGTCGAGTGTTGAAAAAGTTTTGCTAGCTAATTTTTGTTATGCTCTTGGGATAAATTCCAACAGTGGCATCTTGTTACAAAATGTAATTTATGCAATAATGAAAGAGATATTATAGTGCTGATTTATTTTTCTCCTGAGTTTAACTAACCCACTTATCACTCTGTTGAGTGGATGAATGATTTTGACAAGCTCTCGAAACTGTTCTCTTCAACTGAAGAATAAAATATGCAATCGCCAAAAATTTCAGATAGAATAAAACAATGATAACATTTGCTTGTAGCGTCTGTGAAGTGCTATGTTTAGTCGACGGCTGCTGTCAAAGTTACAATTAGCCTGCAGTAGGAAAAGAGAAAGTGCCCTTTTCTGCACCCATGCAAGACTTCTGTAGTTGTGTAGGTCTTAAGTTATTCCTAAGCTGATACTTTTGGCTGTAACTTGCAGTACTCGAGTAAGTCAAAAATCTAGTCAAAGTAAAACCTAGAAAACCATTAATGTATTGACATTATCTTTCAAGATATCCAATGTAACAAACTTAGATCATATTCGTTTTTGAATTATCAAATTTATTTCCGACTTTTGGCCAACTACATTTTGGGTCATATATAAAATGAAGGTTAATTTAGGGGCTCCTTGATTTGTAGAAGGGTTCCAATATGAGTTAGGGTGACCCAAAAATACGTTAAGGGGTGTCCTAGGGGGTCCAATCTCATATGTTAAATGTCTATATTACCCTTCTATCAATTAAAAAGTCTAATTTGTCTTTCAATCAATTAAAACCTAAACCTAAACAAAACATTTCCAAACCGTAAACCTCAAATTTTCTTTCCAACTTCTCCATCACTCTCATATATTAACTTCTCCATCAGTTTCCCAACCGTAAACCCAATTTCTCCATTGAAATTCATCGTCGATTGGAAAAATTCTTCGTCGATTAAACTCCAAAAATCGTGAAGTAGAATCATACTAAAGGTGTAGAAGGTAGTAGTGATGCCAACCAAAATCAAACTTTTCAACCTAATCAAGAGATTGAAGAACAAATCGGTGGTGACAATCAAAATCAAACTCCGAAACAAACAATGGTGTGTCTAAGGTATTGAACAAAACCCATGTTATTTTTAGAACCCAAAAGTGATTGATTGGCATGTTTGATTGATGTTTTTGTTAAAAAAAATTGGTTACAGAAGAATTTACGGTTGGGTTCGATTGGAAAACCCAACCATAACTGGTTTGTTCTTCATTTTACGGTTGGGTTTTCTTCAAAACCCAACCGTAAAACAATGGGTAGGAGATGAAGAGAAAATTTTACGGTTGGGTTCGATTTTGAACCCAATCGTAAAAAAAATTGCACATTTTTTTTTTAAATTTTACGGTTGAGTTTTTCTCAAAACCCAACCCTAAACAAATTTGCACAAATTTTTGAACTTGAGTTTTACGGTTGGGTTGGATTCATTTTCCAACCGTAAATATTTCTGTGTACGTAATTTTTTTTTTGTTGTGGATTATTTACGTTTGGGTTCGATTGGAAAACCCAACTGTAAATGATTCTGTTTAGTTAAATTTTTTGGTGAGGATTATTTATGGGTTGGGTTGGAGTGTCAATTCCCAACCGTAAATTCTCATGTGTAGGTGATGTTTATTATTTACGGTTGGGTTTTATATGTGAAACCCAAACGTAAAAAGTTCTGAATTTTCAAATTGAAGTTGTTTGAGTTGAATTGCTTGGAAATTATCTAACTTGTATTGCTTGTATGTTGTAGGAAACATAAGAAGAATAGGGTAATAATTTAACACTTATTTATCACACTCCAACCCCTCGCCACGGAGTTCATTTAGGGATAGCTAATAGAGGCTTGAGAAAGGGCCATAAGTCGACTTTTGAGGTAGGGGGTGGTAGTTCTCCTCAACTTGCACAAGAGGAATACAATGTTTTCCAAGACTTGGAAGATCTACCTGTGTTCAGTGGAGGTGCTCTTATGATTATAGAACCACCACAAGAGCAACAATGTGAGGAAGAAGAGACGGACATCAAACAAGATGTTCCTCAAGGCAAAGGTAAAAAGATTGTTGTTGCTTCTGCCGAACCTCAACAGAAGCCAAAAAAGCCAAAGAAGCAGCCAAAACCGAAAGGGAAGCATATTCCCAAACGCAAAGACGTGTTGTTGCCTAAGAAGAGGAATGGAAGACCTTGGGGTGAGGCCCCAGACATGTATGCTATATTATTTGGTTATCCCCATTCATGGGCTGCCAAAGTTGCTGAGACGAGGGTATTAATCTAAAAACTTCTCTTGTTTTGTTAAATTTCCGTTTGTTTAACTTCAACTTGTAATTTTTTTTTTATTCTTTGTAGGATCATACACAGGCGATCAAGAAATTGGTTCGTCAAAGGGCTCAACATTGTCCCTTAGCTGAAGAATGTATAGCCGTCCAACTGCTCGTAAATGGTACCGATTTGGCTCTTGGAATTACCAATTTGATGTTGGAGTATGACAGTGTCACCTGCACAACCTTCAGGGAACGTTATTGGACGGAAACCTATACGTTTCATATCCAATTCGGCGAGATGACAATAACGCAGGATGATGTGCAGTCAATTCTTGAATTGGAGGTTGAAGGTAAATGTGTGTATGAGGATTTTGACAACAACATGTCATGGAGTGATCTTTGTGTCCTTGTCAAAGATACACTCGGATGGGAGAAAACAGAAGCCGAGTCAGAGTTTCATTTGGCTTGTGGAGATAAACTGGGGATGGCAACGAAGAAAGGTCTAGGTATGACCTAGAAAATCTTGTTGCGTAGTCTAAGGGAGAAGTTTGGAGGAACCAGGCAGTTGGAAAAGGATGGGGTCGTCATAGATGAAACCAGAGCTATGCAAACAACCAAAGCGTATCTGCTATATATGCTCGGCACCATCTTCTTTGCTGACAACTCAGGAAACAAGGTCAACGTTCACTTTCTACAGTGGTTGACGGGTAATCTCCAGAAGACGCATGAGTACTCATGGGGAACTGCCACCCTGACTTACCTACTTGCCAACCTTAGAAAAGCTTCGAGGTTTAGGGGAACTGAGATTGCCGGGAATACTGGTCTTCTTCAGGTAATTTATTGTTGGAATTTCAATGTTTAAATTCAGTTTTTTTTTTGCGCATTATCTTATATTAATATTTATTATCTCCATAGGCATGGTTCTACGATCACTTTCCCAGCCTGGTTCCTAAAACGAAGTCGAGCGGTGATGGTACTGGACCTACATGAAAGAAATTCATCTTCACCGATACTCAGGCAAAGCATAAAGAAGTGCAGATAACAAAGATGAGAAGTGAAATTGATGCTTTCACCGTTGAAGATATTGTTTTTGATCCTTATGTGGAGATTAACATAGATGATGATGGAGATGTTGAAGATTTACGGAGATTTTCAGACGTGGCAGGCTACAACGGGCCTTTGTACCATCCGTTTGGGTTCGTGATGTGCAACCCCCGTCGAACTCTCCGCCAAACTGGATTTGTCCAAACTAAGGTAACACACGAAGCCTTTAAATTGTGTGTGAATGGATCGATGATCGAAGGACCAAGCATCATGCTCAACTACAACCCAACGCCTTCGGTCGCGGTTGGAACGACCGCTATCAACCGGAATACCAACTCCAAACTGAGGAGGTAAATCCATCACTGGGCACAAAAGAGGCGGAAGAAGATTACTTGGATTGGTATCGCCATTTTGGTCATCCAAATTTCATCAACATTGATCCAGAAACTAGGAAAATACTTCAAAAGGGTGATTCCAACACAGGTTTTGGCTGCAAACCCAACCGTAAACCTGACAAATTTTTCATGCCAGACTTACGGTTGGGTTTTCAGCCAAAACCCAACCGTAAATTCTCCTGGATCATTCAAAATTGGATTCTAGTACTTGTGTTGTTTTCAATATTTCTTTGTTTGAATGACCCAATTTACCTTCAATCTAGTTAAAATGATTGAATAAGTTTAAAATTTTGATTTTTAATCCCAAATTTTACCTTAAACTCAATGCTTCAAAGGATGTTTTATGGTTGGGTTTTCAGCCAAAACCCAACCGTAAATTCTCCTGGATCATTCAAAATTGGATTCTAGTACTTGTGTTGTTTTCGGTTTTTCTTTGTTTGAATGAACCAATTTACATTCAATCTAGTTAAAATGATTGAATAAGTTTGAAAATTTGATTTTTAATCCCAAATTTTACCTTAAACTCACTGCTCCAAATATCAATTTTACGGTTGGGTTTTCAGCCAAAACCCAACCGAAAATTCTCCTGGATCATTCAAAATTGGATTCTAGTACTTGTGTTGTTTTCGGTTTTTCTTTGTTTGAATGACCCAATTTACCTTCAATCTAGTTAAAATGATTGAATAAGTTTAAAATTTTGATTTTTAAACCACAATTTTACCTTAAACTCAATGCTCTAAAAGATGTTTTACGGTTGGGTTGGGAAGCCTAAACCCAACCGTAAATTTTGGATGAAATTGTAAACTAAAATTGGTTTTTATGGTTGTTTTTTTTAGCAAATCCCAACCGTAAATCATCTCGAATAAGAATTTTTTTAAGATTATTTACGGTTGGGTCCGATGCTAAAACCCAACCGTAAAACTGTTACGATTTGATGTTCATCCATTGTTCTTCTGTTTACGGTTGGGTTGGGAGAACACCCAACCGTAAATAGCTTTTACAGTTGGGTTCGACATGAAAACCCAACCGTAAAATTCTCTGAATCAAAAATAAATCATCTTTTTGTCCGCAATTTCATCCAATTTGAGCCATTAAAGACCAAGAGTTTAAGTTAGATGTATCCCAGTTATGCGCTGGTTGATTGAATCAAAATCTAGGGTTTAAAAAAAAACCTACAAAATTATCTTACATTTCTTCTAATTTTTCTTTCCACTAAACCAAAAAGAAAAAAATTTAAATTGATTTGATTAAATTTAAAATTATTTTCAATTAATCATGATTAGCTTAATCTATTAACTAATTAGTTTTACTAACTAACCGAGGGTATTTTAGCCATTATGAAAATATGATGGATAAAGGGTTTTTAAATTTTACTTTAAATATCACTATTTCGTCTTATTATAGAAGTCCCTCTATAAATTTGAGAATCCCTAAATTAACCTTCTATAAAATACTGGTTAACCTCTTTGTTTTCATATTTTTTCAGAGCTTGTAAGACTGATGATCAGTTGACCACCACACCCAACACCACTTTACAAGTGTCTTGGTATCTTATTATACTCATCTGTTATGATTCTTGCAAAATGTTTTAGTTCTGAAATTTCTGCTTTATTTAAAACTCTAATAACCCTTAGTGTCTACGCGTTCAGAACAATTGATCACTGTTTTGGAGTTACTGTTTTCTGAAGTTTGGTGTTGTTTATGACAAGTGACTATATTTGTTGTGTACGATTAGGTTCTTTTGGTACATACTCTATTGTGTTTCATTTGTGTGTTATTTGGATTGTTTTAGGGATGTTGTAGCTAGCATATATTGCCGGTTTTATACAGTCGATTTACGGAAGCCACTTTGGTTGGAAATATGGTTCCTGAGTTTTTTTTTTGAAGCATGGTTTCTGAGTTGTAGGTCACTACTAAGAGTTGCATAAAAATTGCTCAAGTATTCATTAATCCAAAATAAGAAGAAGTACTTTTAGTCATTTTCGGTAATGCATTTTTTTGTGGATACTGGTCGTTTATAAAGCATTTATTTGAAAGGTAGACACTGACATTCCTTTACAGATGTTTTATCAGATTTATTTGAAATGAGAAAGATAGGGACAGTAAATAAACATGGAGGGATCAGCGGAAAGGTGAGAACAACGTCGCAGAAGAGGAGGAGAAGTAAAGAGAAAGAGGCTATTCAAAACACGGCTACTACTAGTTCTAGTAGTGTTGGTATATTTGACAAAGACATAGTATGTGATATACTAAGCAGACTCCCAGCTAAGTCAATTGTGTTAGGATCGATGCTATAAGAAAACAACACAAAATGAAAAAACAAAAACACAAGATTTACTTGGTTCATCCAAATTGGGCTACGTCCAAGGAGTGGCTGCGGTTTTTACTATGATCTTAAAAATGGGGTTCTAGAGGAATACAATGATAATAATCAGATACAAACCTTAGATAGGGTAACTCTCTATATATAGGGACTAACGGGCCGCCAGTCGGATCGGGTCAAGTGAGAAACCGGGTCGTGCACTACCAGGCTCCACACAAACATAACAATCTCCCACTTGGAGACTGGTCACATCACAACGCGCCCTAACTCCACTTTAAACAAACTTCAAAACACACCGATCACCGCAGCAACTCTCTTAACCAATCATCAAGCTCGAAGACCCACTGAAGCTGCACACAACTTCAGTTTCTCAAGGGTCACTAGTTTTATCAACATGTCTGCTGGATTCTTTGCTCCGTCAATCTTCTAAAGTGTCAACTGACCATCTTCTATCAAATATCGAATGAAATGATATTTAATATCTACGTGCTTGGTTCTGGATGATATGCTGGATTCTTTGCTAAGAAAACAACACTCTGATTATCACTATGCAAAACTCCATTTCCTTTCTTCATACTCAATTCACCCAAGACTCGCTGTAACCATATCATCTCCTTGCTCGCCTCAGTAGCAGCAATATATTCTAACTCTGTAGTAGACAAGGATACTATCTTCTGCAAATTAGAACCCCAACTCACAGCAGTACCACCCAAAGTATACACATACCCAGTGGTACTCTTTCTACTATCAATATCTCCAGCCAAGTCAGCATCAACATAACCCTGCAACTTCATACTAGACACTGTGAAGCAAAGTGATGTATCTACATTACCCTTCAAATACCGAAGTAGCCACTTGAATGCCTCCCAATGTTGCTTTCCTGGATTAATCATGTACCTGCTCACAGCTCCCACTGCATGTGCAATATCTGGTCTGGTGCAAACCATGGCATACATAAGACTCCCAATCGCCGATGCATAAGAAATCTTCTTCATATAAATCTCCTCTTCTTCTGTCTTAGGTGACTGGTATTTGGTTAGCTTAAAGTGGCTACCCAAAGGCGTGCTCACTGGTTTGGCACTCTCCATGTTAAACCTCTTCAGAATCTTGTTCACATATTATGACTGCGAAAGCTTCAAGGTACCATGATTGTTATCTCTTGTGATCCTCATACCAAGAATTTGTTTTGCATCTCCGAAATCTTTCATTGCAAACTGCTTTGGTAGTTTCTTCTTTAGATCATTTATCTACTCAATGCTAGGCCCTGCAATAAGCATATCATCCACATATAACAACAAAATCATAAAAGTGTTTTCAGACCTCTTTATGTAGCAACAATGATCTGATTCGCACTTAGTGAAACCGTTGGTACCCATAAAACAGTCAAACTTCATATACCACTGCCTTGGAGCTTGTTTCAAACCATACATGCTTTTATTCAATTTGCAAACCAGATTCTCCTTTCCATGTATTACGAAGCCCTGTGTTTGCACCATATAGATGTCTTCCTTCAAATCACCGTGAAGGAATGCAGTCTTCACATTTAACTGCTCGAGATATAAGTTCCGTGCAGCCATAATTCCCAAAACCAATCTGATTGTATTTAGCTTCACAACTAGAGAGAAAGTATAAGTGTAATCTACACCTTCCTTTTGCTGAAAACCCTTCACAACAAGCCTGGCCTTGTAACGTGTAATCCTATCATGCTCTTCTTATAATATGTACACCCATTTGTTATGCAAAGCCTTCTTCCCTTATGGTAGCTCAGTTAGCTGCCAAGTCCCATTCTCGAGCAAAGAATCCATCTCATCTTCCATAGATAACTCCCACTTGCTCGAATTCTCAACTTGCAAAGCTTCAGCATAATTTTCAGGCTCACCTCCATCTGACAACAAGATGTGCTGAAGAGAGGGTGAATAACGATCCACTGCCTTGGGTACCCTGCTGCTTCTCCTAAGAGTGGGAACCGGAGTACTGGGGTTTGGAGAAGCTGGACTACCTTGCTCTATCTCAAGCACTTCGATTTTCTGGTTCTGGACAACCTTCTCCTGTACAGTGATTTTAAAAATCTCACCCAAATCAACATAAAAAGAATCTTTTACCTTTGGTGCCTCTGGTGCCTCTGGTTCTTCAATTGTATTTGATTTTTCCTTGTACATAACCTTCTCATTGAAGATGACATTCCTGCTTCTGATAATTTTTCGATTTTGTGCATCCCAAAATCTATAACCAAAAGCATCATCCCTATAGCCAATAAAGAAACATTTCTTGGATTTGGGATCAAGTTTGTTTCTAGCATTCACATCAACATGTACATATGACAAATATCCAAATACTTTCAAAAAAGAAAGATTTAGCTCTTTACCACTCCATACCTCCTTTGACAATTTGAAATTCAACGAAACTGATGGTCCTCTATTGACCAGATAAGCCGCAGTGTTGGTTGCATCAGCCCAAAAAACTTTTGGCAACCCAGCATGCAACCTCATGCTTCTAGCACGTTCATTTAGGGTCCGGTTCATGCGCTCAGCTACGCCATTCTGTTGTGGTGTCCCTGGGATGGTCTTCTCCATTCTGATTCCATTTGTAGCACAATACTCTCTGAACCCACCATCAATATACTCACCTCCATTATCTGATCTTAGGCACTTCAGTTTCAAACCTGTCTCATTTTCTACCAAAGCCTTCCACTTCTTAAATATATCAAATACATTACTTTTATTTTCCAGAAAATAAATCCATACCTTTCTGGTGGAGTCATCAATAAATGTGATGTAGTATAATGAGCCGCCAAGTAATGGAACTGGAGATGGTCCCCATAAATCAGTATGCACCAACTCTAACTTTTCTTATTTTGGAGCTCTACCGCATTTGACGAAGCTGACTTTCTTCTGCTTCCCAAGGATGCAACTCTCACACATACCAACATAAATGGTCTTCAATTCTGGTAGTTTCCTGTTTGACTGAAGTATCTTCATGCCCTTCTCACTCATATGCCCAAGCCTTTGGTGCCATAGAGTATCACTAGATTCAGCAACTGGTTTTGTATCTACTGCTGCCATGCCAATAATAGACAAGTCTCTCGGACTAGAATACATATAAAGAGTACCCGTCTTGTAACCACGAGACACTACCATAGCTCCCTTAGTCACCTTCCATCTACCACTACCAAAATAAACACCATGTCCTTCGTCATCAAGCTGCCCAATAGAAATCAGATTCCTCTTTAACTGTGGAACATGTCTAACCTTATTGATTCTCCAGACTGATCCATTTTCCTGCATAAGCTTGATTTCTCCAATGCTTACTATCTGAAGTGGTCTATTATCAACTAAATAGACAGTCCCGTAGTTACCTGCAGTATAGTTCACAAAGAGTTCTTGGCTTGAAGTGGTATGCCAAGAGGCTCCTGAGTCGAGAACCCAAGAGTCCATGGGACTTTCAACAGAAAGCAGCAAGGCATCTTCCATGTTTTCTGTAACAACGTTCGCACTTTCATTCACGTTCTTCTTAGGTTCTTTGCACCACTTCTGTATGTGGCCCATCTGCCACGGTTCCAGCATCCTTCCGGACCCCGTGGACCTCTAGATTGGCCTCTGCTTCTCCCTCTTCTTGATTTAGATCTTCCACTGTTCTGATATTTCTGAGAAAATCTGCCTCTTGACTCGACGTTATAGGCAGCATGATTATTCGAATACTCACCAGAATCCTTCCTTCGAACTTCTTCACCCAGAATCAGATCGCGTACGTCATTATACTTTAGCTTCTCTTTGCCGTCGGAATTACTTACGACAGTTCTCACAACTTCCCAATTGTTGGTTAAAGAAGCCAAAAGGATTAGGGCACGAATTTCATCATTAAAATCTATCTCAACAGATGATAGAGCATTCACGATTTCACTGAACTCATTCAAGATCTTTGTAACTGAAGCGCCCTCTGGCATGTACAATCTGAACAACTTCTTCATCAGATGCACCTTGTTGTTCGCTGACGAATTTTCATACATACTCGTCAAGGCCGCCATAAGACCAGCAATGGTCTTTTCTTTCACAACACTGTGTGCAACTGACTTGGCTAGGGTTAATCGAATAACCCCTAAAACCTGTCGATCCAGGAGTTTCCAATCTGCCTCGGACATCCTATCTGGCTTTTTTGAATCCAATAGAGGTTGCTGCAAATTTCTCCCATAGAGATAATCTTCAATCTGCATTCTCCAGTACGCGAAATCTGACCCATCAAACTTTTCAATTGCGTTTGGAGATCCAAACCCTATCGCAGATGATGTCGACGCTCCTTTCTTTGTCGTTCTGTCGTCTTCTCCTCCTGCCATCGATTGTTCACAGAATTCTTCACGAATCTAGCTCTGATACCAGTTGTTAGGATCGATGCTATAAGAAAACAACATAAAACGGACAAACAAGAACACAAGAGTTACTTGGTTCACCCAAATTGGGCTACGTCCAAGGAGCGGCTGCGGTTTTCACTATGATCTTAAAAAGGGGGTTCTAGAGGAATACATTGATATATAATAATTAGATACAAACCCTAGATAGGGAAACTCTCTATATATAGGGACTAACGGGCCGCCAGTCGGATCGGGTCAAGTGAGAAACCGGGTCGTGCACTACCAGGCTCCACACAAACATAACAAATTGTCGGTTCAAGTGCGTATCGAAATATTGGTGCTCCTTAATCCAAGATCCATACTTTAGTGATTTACATTTCACCAGATCAAAAACATGCCAACGTCTTCTTTTCATTGTTCCGCCACTTAAACGTCAGCCAAAAAACAGGATTACTGCCATCAATTACAAAGCGTACCCAGTGTGTTTCAAAACTGCGTTGTCTGAAGGTAAAGGCAGAGTTTTATCAACCATTCACACCATAAGGAGATCGAAATCTTTTCAGTGTGGTGAAATACTTGGAGCTGTTAATGGTTTGATTTGTTTCATTGAATATTCCGAGGATGCGGCATGCATATTCAATATTAGCACTAGAGAGGTTACACCATGGAAGAAATCGACATTAGGAGATGATGATGATGAATTTCTTCTTTTTGCTTATGGTTTTGGGTTCGATCCTGCAACTAACCAGTACAAAGTCATATGCATCTGGGAAGTGGTAGAAGAAGAGGATAGCATTACCATTTTTGGTCCCCACGTGTGTGAGGTCTTAACTTTAGGCGACATTTCATGGAGAAGGATTGATGAGGTACCATCTTTACCTTTTGGATTTCAAATCACATTACCTTCTGTTTATGTGAATGGATCTGTTTATTGGTTGCCTGACATGTTTGGGAGTGACAATTGGAAAGATAATGGTGATAATGTGTTCATATTGGCAGTTGATGATGGAAGTGAGAGGTTCAGGAAGATTCAAATTCCTAAGCTCATTGTTGATCAGTGTTTAAATCCTAATTATCCTTCTTTATTTGAGCAGTGTGTTCATCTGTTAGAAGTGAACGGGTCTCCGGCTATATTACGCAGCATTTGTGCTTCCGCTGTGAAGTTTTGGATACATGATGACAATTATCGTAGTAAACATACATCTACAACAGAGATTGGCAATGAAAACTGGACTGGACACACTCTTACCTTACCAAGTTCTGCGGGTACAAATCGAGATGAATCTCTTTATTGTCATTCCGTTGCGAGTACAAACCAATTGATCCTAGAAATTCATCAAACAAAATCTAATGACGATACGAAGTCTGTGTCTCTTTATTCTTATGATTGGAATAACAAGTCATTCACGAAAATGAAGATCAACGGGATTCCCTCCTCAGTTCCTGAATATTTCTCTTCTATAATATGTACATCTTTTAGCGAAAGCCTTTTTTCCTTTTCAGAAGCAGAAAAGAAGCACTGCAGTCGACTTTCAGCAGAGAGTAATCACTAGGATGCCTTCATCAGAAAAGAAAAGAAAAGAAACACTGCATTCGACTTTGTCCGCAAAGAAATTAGGTGACATGGTTTTTGCAGGTTGTTAGTGGCTTATGAGTCTTAAACCCCTAACGGTTTCTTTTTAATGATTATCTTGGGAAAACTTGATTTACAAGAAATCCGAAACCCGTTTCTTTTCTCCTATAAATACAAAACGTTTTCAGAGTTAAAATCTATCCAAGAAGCGGTTACTATCCTGCCTTCTTTTCACCATCTTCTCGCTTTGTTTTGCGCTTTTGATTATTTATTTCTCTTCCTTCCCTGTTGCTAAGTTCAAGAGTGGGTAGTTTGTATTGTGCTAATACAAGCTATATCGGGCAGTCTTATCCTGGACACATCTTCGCACGTTGGGGTTTAGCATTGCTCTTCTCGAGTATACCCGCGAACTAATGTGTTAAGGACAACTTGTTGAACCTGTGATTCTACCCTCGTAGTTGTCCGTGGTAGAGTTGTTTTCAGTTTAGTTCTTTATATATTAATATGATACATCTAACGCTGTTGTTCATTGTTGCAAGATTCCAACAATCTTAACACATTATTTTTTATCTCGTAACAATTGGAAAGAACGATGTTGAAAAAACCACAGAAGTTCAACGGAAAGGATTTCAAGAGATGGCAATCCAAGATGCTGTTTTTCCAAAGTTTTGCCATGTTGCTGTTGCGGAGATCTGGGGAGCTTATCCGTTTCGTAAAATCGATCACTTCCAATAGAAAAGAGCTAAGTATCAATAAATTTTTTTATTTGTGAGTCGTTGACGTTGATACTATATTGGAAAACAAAGGATATTAATTGTGAAGTGAAAAACAAAATTGAGTTTTTTGGTCAGCTGTAGAGTTTCGAGTATATCTATTAACTTAGAAAGAATTTCGACAAATCCTTTTAACCGAATATAGTAGACATCCTGATAATTACCCAAACCAAATTTCAGAATTTTTTGAGTTGTAAAAGTATTTTTTAGGCATTTTACAAAACTGAAAAACGTTCCTGAAAAATTCTGATGGACAGAAAAATATTGTTGACTAAATTAGTTTTTCTATCCTATCTATGAGTTTTATTTTTAAAATGGCTAATGTGGGTATATTTGATATCCTCCAATATGTGATGCACAGTGTTGACATAACTTGATTTATGTTGTTAATGTCTATGTAGATTATCCCGAATTTTAAGATTTGGTGGAAGCTCCAGTAGTGATGCTGAAGGTCATGCGACAGCCGTCACTAAGTTTGAGTTTCAAGAACTTGCAGCTGCCACAAATAATTTTCCACTAGAATTCCTTTTGCGTGAAGGAGAATACGGGCGTACCTACAAAGGTTGCTTAAACAGTGGACAAATCTTCCAGGCAATAAGAAGCCTCTGGACTGGAATAGTAGTTGCATCGAGCAAGATTGACTTCTTGTGATTACCATCGAGGTATTGAACTAGTTGTTGCAGGGTTTTTCTAATGGTGTTTTTGGGCTTTATCAAATGCCTGATTTTGTATGTATTCATTTGCTTTCGATATCAAGAGAGAAGATTACTACCGCTATGTTTAATGATCTTGGGAACTGGTTGACATTTGGGTGTGCAAAACTCGGGAAATTGCTTGTTTGGGAGTGGCGGTCAGAGAGTTATGTCTTGAAAAAACAAGGGCATTAGTTTGATGTGAATTGCCTGGCGTATTCCAATGATTCACAACTTTTGTCTACTGGTGCAGATGACGATAAAATCAAGGTATGGACGGCTTCATCGGGTTTTTGTTTTGTAACTTACTCCGAACATACTAGTGCAATCACATTGCATTTTACTGGGAACAACAACGTTCTCCTAAGTGCATCTTTAGATGACACTGTCCGTGCATGGGATATGTTACGTTACCGGAATTTTAGGATATTTACTACACCATCCTCTAGGCAATTTGTTTCTTTGGCAGCAGATCAGAGTGCTGAAGTAATTTGTGCTGGGAGTCTTGATTCATTTGAGATTTATGTATGGTCGATGAAGACTGGGTGCTTGTTGGACGTTCTTAGTGGTCACGAAGGGCCTGTTCATGCGTTGATGTTTTCCCCTACAAATGCGGTCTTAGCTTTATCTTCATGGGACAAATATGTTCGCCTATGGGATGTATTTGAAGGAAAAGGTACCATTGAAACATTCTCACATACACATGATGTTCTTACAGTTGTATATCGTCCAGATGGAAAACAATTAGCTTGTAGTACATTAGATGGTCAGATCCATTTCTGGGATCCTATAGATGGGATTTTAATTTATATGATTGAGGGTCATCGAGACATTGCTGGGGGGAACCTCATGACCGATAGGAGAACATCATCTAACTCAAGCTCAGGAAAGTGTTCACAAGCTTATGTTACTCTGCGGATGGCAGTTATATGTTGGCTGCGGGAAGTACCAAATATATATGTGTGTACGACATTGCAGATCAGGTCAGCTTATGAGTTCAGTTGTGCCATACTACAGGTATTGTTACGAAGATTTCAAATAACCCTCAACCTTTCGCTAGATGGGGTTCTGGACTTCTTAAACTCGAAAAAGATGACTGATGCTGCGCCAATGGATTTAATCGATGATGATGATAGTGATGTAGAGGAAGGCATTGACAAACAAACCAGGACAAAGTTGGCCTATAATCTGCCGGGGTCCATTCCAAACAATGGAAGGCCTGTTATTCGGACAAAGTGCCTAAAAATTGCACCAACTGGCCGAAGTTGGGCAACTGCAACGACAGAGGGTGTTTTAATCTATTCAATGGATGAATCTTTTGTTTTTATCCCACAGATCTTGACATGGATGTTACACCAGAGGAACTTGCTGCGGCCACAGAGAAATTTGCACCAGAATACCTTTTGGGTGGAGGAATATACAGGCGCACATTCAAAGGATGCTTAAAGAGCAGTGAACAGGTTAATTGTTGTACTTGTAGCCGATATGCACTTGCTCAAAGTAAGAGTTAAGTGTTAAATAATTTTAAGGCAAACACTTTAAATGTTGGGTACCTTATGCCTCAACTGTGGGGTATAAGATGGAAACAAGTGTTTGTTTATTTCTCAAGCAGATTCATAGAAGACCCTAGACTTATATGTGACCTACCCTGTAGACCTCAATTGTGGGGGGTCTAAGGTGTGAATGAAGAGTCGACTTCTTCAGCAAATCAGTGCATATGTTTAGCATGCCTTTGTTACGTGTTTTACAACCACTAATAATTTTTTGTTTAAAGTTTGACAGGAAACTAATATGTTTTTGAAGTGGTCTCAAGGATCAGAAAGAACCAAAATCAAATTTTGATGATATAGTTTCTGTCAAATATATGTTGTAAAATAGGTGTGCATGTTTCCCAATTTATCCTGGATAATTACAAGGTTGCTCTGATCACAGGACCAGAAAATTGGGATGCTTGAGGTACATATTTAATTTCAAATATGCTAATCTTTTGAGGAAAATGTAATGGCCTTACTATTATTTATTACATGTATCTTGTATATGCCTTTATATGATTTACAACCACCTAGAAACACATGTGACTTTTACGATTTGATTGAAAGGCTAAGTTGTTGTAGACAAGCATGATCTAAAGGATCATTGGAACCAGAAGAAATTATGAAGCAAATGGTCTTTGTCAAACTCGATACGTTTAATGTGTGTTGTAAATGTGCAGTGCATTCGGTATACAAATACAATTGTGACCCAAGAAGAATTAGTGGGATGATCTGATCAGAAATTTGCAGTACTTGAGGTATATTTAAAATTGTGTATGTGCATGATACATATTGGACTGACCTTAAGAGATGTTGTGATTTCAGGCTTTGTAGATTCTTAGCCTATGTGTATACCCTCTTAAGGAGTGTATGTCTAAGGTAGTCCTTAAAACAGACATGGTGAACTTGATTTTTGAAGAAATGAAAGTTTGTGCGCTTTAATTAAAAGCATGAGAGAAAGCAGAATGGCTATTAAAATGCTTCTTAGAAGACATTCTATGTGAACGAAGCCTGTGGCCAGCATTGCTGAAACTCAATTGACTATGTGAGTCTAAAGTAAATGAGCAATGGAAAAGTCTAGAAAAACTCAGAGAAGGCGGCTAATTCGGTAAGATAAGTACTCTCTAATGAAGTGATTTTTGTAGACTTAGTGAAGTCAAGAGAAAAATCAGTGGATCCTTTGACGAAAGGATAATCTAGAGAGATAGTTTGTTATTGCATCGAGGGGGATGAGACTTAAGCTCAAGAAATAAAATTGCCATGAAGGAAACTCAACCTTAGTGACTGGAGATCCCAAGATCAAGGTTCAGTGAGACAACTAATTTGTGGTAATTAAAGGTATGCACTATCAAGAGAATTACATTCTCTGTCCCTCCCTATGGTGCATTGTTGTGATAGTGTGACTGCATGTGAAGGATGACTTTTCAGAAGTCTTAATGAGTTTTATAGTTTCAAGTTAAGATTGAAGTGGGGTGTAGCAGTAACACTCTTCATATAACTCACCTATCTGAATGAGGAAGTGGGTCGCTTCCTATAAGAATTTGAGCGAATTCTTTAGAGCATTCTGAGATACGTCCAGGGCCAAAATGGACACAACGCCACGAACTTAGCAACGCCAGGAGGATATCATGCGTGGCTGTTATCGTAAATTGCATCAAACGCTAGCAGTTCAAGACATCGCGTTCACTGTGTCTAGCAAGTAGTTTCGATAACTTCTCACTAAGTAAAGGATCAAGGCCTGATGGACACCTTTGCCTATATGGTATTTTCCGCATTATGATTTTTTTTTGTTTTTACCGAGATTTCATTCATGTGGGGGATTGTTGGAGAAAATGAGTTCTAAACTGAATGGTTTTGGTCTTGGATGCTCAATCATTTCCTTGAGTGAATGAAACTCTTTAGTTTAGTCCCACATTTGTTATTCTAGAGAAGGATGTCCACTAGAGGGTGGAATGGGGTGGGCAAACAATATATGGGATAATTTATCTAATGCGCTAACTTATGTATTGGGCCTACGAATTTGAAAGACATCATCCATGATCTATTATTTTACAAGTAATACTAAACCCTAACGGTTTCTTTTTTATGGTTATCTTGGGAAAACTTGATTTACAAGAACTAATGTGTTAAGGACAACTTGTTGAACCTGTGATTCTGCCCTCGTAGTTGTCCGTGGTAGAGTTGTTTTCAATTCAGTTCTTTATATATTAATCTGATACATCTAACACTGTTGTTCATTGTTGCAAGATTCCAACAAACAATCCATAATGATATTACTAGTAGTTCATTTGATTTCCTTCAATTTTCCATTCAGAGCAGACACCGAGTTCATACAATCTCTTTCTAGAAAAATGTTGGCAATTCCTTTAGCTTTGGCCATTGCACAACTTCTAAAGTCGCCATAGGCTCAGTCTGTTTCGGATCAACTACTTTAAGTGGCCCTGCTTTACATCCAACACTTTGCCCTGCAATACTAAGAAGTGTTAGACCAAAAGTAGCTTGTTTGTAGCTTCTACAAAAGTGGCATCAAAGTTCAGTTTTAAAAATAAATCATCTGGTTTTTCCCAATTATTTCTGGAACCATTCCTCGAAAAATTGGAAATCTATAATCACTTAGAGCGTCACAGTCATTGGACCAAACCCAAAGACCAAAGAGTAAAAATTTTACTCTTTGGTCTGCCCCAAATTCAACGGGTTAAAGAGTAAAATTGATCGGGCGTATGGGTAAAATAGCGTATGTAGTTGGGCGGTTGTCTAATGTAACGTCTCAACAGACGGGCGTACGTCTAGGAATACTTAATGAGCGCATGTATGTGTCCGACATATATGTTCTCTTCAGCTATTTTCTCCTGCAATTTCTCTTGAACACTCTTTCATCTTGAGAAACTCCGCCCGCCACCACAGCAACACCACACAACAACACTCATTTGTGAGAAATCTCCAAAATCAAGCTTAACCCCTCATCAATATTGCAAAGGCTGATTTGAGTTGATACCAACAATTTCAAATTAAGATTACTTCAAAGGAAGGTGATAACCTTAATCTTTACTTTATTTTTTAATTGATTTTGTTTAACATTGTATTGTTTTGTTTACTAATTTTTTTTAACGATTTCAAATTAAGATTAACATTGTATTGTTTTGATTACTAATTTTGTATATATTAGTCATATGAACATGGCTAGATAAATTGAGTTTTAGAAATTATAATTTCGGAATCAACTCATGGTGTTTTAATTGAATTAAAAAAATTAATTATGAGAATTGAAGTTACGGTGTTTTAAAATTGGGTTTAAAAAAAGTATGGTGTTTTAATTGAATTGAAGTTAAAATTGATTATGAGAATTTGGGTATAATTTTAGGATTTAGGAGAATTTGTTGAATTGAATTAAAAATTAATTAAGTATTTAGTTAATTTTAGTTAGTTTGTGGATAATTATATGATTAATTGAATAATATTATTGTTTATGAAATATGGGAACTTAATTAAGTTGTTTTTTTATTTAGCCGTAAACTTTACGCAGATTATGAAGATGAACAGAAATGAGAATAGAGTTACAAGATCGGGCCGAGTTGGGAACTTGAATCCAGTATCAACAGAATCTGAAGGTGGTGTAATTGTTGATCCAGAAATCTTTATTGATTTGGTGAATGATGAGGAAGTTGAATCACCAATGATTGATAACAAAATGTCTGTTATAAGGGATCGAGCAAATTTATTGGTCAGGACATTGACCTGTTCGATTGACGTTGGAGACTTGATGTGTATTGTAAAAAACGGGGAGTTCTACAAGTGCTTAAGGAGATAAAAAATCCTTTTTTTTGAAGAGAATGGAAATCGTCCCACCTGAATGAATTATCTACATATATGTTTTTATCTTTTAAGCGTTGTTGTTTATTGTGTTGAACCTTATTAATACTTTTAGGAGAAGAGTTTCTTGTAGTGAATTCATCTATATTAATTAGCTACTTGAAATGTAAAAAGAAGTTCATTAACATTTAAGATAACAATATCGGTTAAAAATAAACTGAAAATAACATAATTAGTTCATAAAAGTTGAAACTGAAAATGACAATGTTAATAAGAATGCTGTATTTTTAGGTTATAGGTATTCCAAGAATCCTTTAAGGTTGGATTCTTCTTCTCTGCAAAATGTATGCGTTCCTAAGTTCGATGTACTCTCTTGTTACCAGATCCAACCCGGAGACATCCATCATCATTATACGCAACTCTTTATCTGCTTCTTTCTTTGTGTCAAATTTTTCTTTCCTAGCTTGTTTTGCTTTAAACTTTGCCGAAGACTCAGCTAGTTTTGCCGTAAACTCGAATTCTCTCTGCACCATCTTCATTTTTGTTTGTTCTGCATATTTGGTGTTGAAGTTTTGTTGCTCTTTAATAATAGTTTCCATCATTTCCTGTTGGAAACTCGATTTTTCTCTCCCTGTTTTCTTCTGTCGTTTCTCCTCTTTTTTCCCCATTTGACGGTTATATGTGTTAGGTATATCTCCTATGTCTTCATAGCCACTGGAATTGTCTTGGCTTGTTTCCTGTATTTCCCGGTTTTCCTCACCGTTTTCAGAATCTTCCTTAGCTTGTGATGAACCGAAAACAGTTGTCGATCGTCGTGAATACTTTATATTTTCTAATATAATTGCGTAACACTCTTCATGCTTAAATATTTTGCCACCATTAGCTTCCTTGAAAAGCCTCCTTACTTCTTCAATCTGTTCTTTTAAATAAATTTTAATGGAGGATATACAATTCAAAAAAATAATGTAATCGTTAAAATTAAATGGGTACTTACCTTAGTTTCGGGGACCCATCCAGTATGGTGTTCACGTTCCATTTCCGTCTATTTTGCAGAGAAAAGTGCCACATCTTTACTTATTCCCTGAAATCGTTTCTGAATGGAGGTCCAAGTGCGCTGTGGCATCGTAGGTATGACTTCTTTCATCCCATATAATATACGAGACCATAATCTTTCTTTTGATTGATCAGCATCAATAATACAATCTTGAGATATTGAAAAATGAATTTTACACATCGTTACATCTTCAAATGTACTAAAATTTGTACTTCGTGGTTTTGGTGCCATAATTCTAACCGATTTGGAAGAAAAGTATATGAAAAAGAACTAAGTTTTTCTCGAATACAAATTAGATAACAATGGGTTTAGAAAATGAAAATGGGTTAGTAGTCCATCCATATATAAGTATGTCAAAATATAGCTGTTACAACGATAAAAAATCAACGATAACATATCTCAGCGGTAACATATGGATAGGCGCTCGTCCAGAGTAATGCCCCAAAACAGGGCGTACACATAGCCACACGCTTACAAGAGGCGAATCTCTAGACGCACGCTACAACTTAGGCGGAGGTATAGGAATGCGTTTGAATTGGACGTTGAGTTGGTTAACGCCTGTTAGTGGGTGTGCTCTTAGAAGCACGCTTCCTCAGGCATAATCTTGGGTGAACACTTCATCAGGCGTAAATTTAGTTAACGTCCGTGTTTTGAAACGTAATCCTAGACGAACGCTTACCACCAGATGGTTCACTACATACCCGCGCGATTAAGCTTGATTTGGTCCATAAAGACTATTTTTGACCGTAAACAGTGTAAAATTCGGACAAAAAAATATTATTACTCGTTCCACTGCGCTTGAGAAATGACGGACCAAAGACCATATGGATTTAGTCCGTCATTTGATCCAATGACTGTAGATACCCTTAGATTACTTATACATTTATAAAATAACTTTTCTGGTCCAATCCCTCTGGATGACTAACACATTTATGAAATAACTTATCTGGTCCAATCCCTCGGGATATTGGAAATTTCACATCTCTTAATTACTTAGCTTTGCATGTGAACAAGTTAACTGGTCTAACACCCACTTTTATCACTAATTTGAAAATTTTAACTCAATTAGCTCTTTTTGACAATCAATTAACTAGGTTATTAGACTCATTACCAAAAAATTTGAACAACATAACCCAGTTGACATTATTGTCTTTCAATTACAACTTTCTTTCCGGGATTATACCAACTAGTATTTCAATTACAACTTACTTTTCGGGACTAAACCAACTAGTATAGGGTACCTAATACATTAGTTCTGCCATTAATAGTCTTACTGAATATATTAAATCCTTAATTGAGAAATATTCTCATAAATTAGGGGATACTCGCGATTATATAAAATTGGATTTTAATTAAGAGGATATTCTTTTAGTGGTGAAATGTCCATAGACTCCATACTACTCTTACACTAATAAAAATAAAAGAAAAATCTAATTTGGTATCCCCTTCTTAATTTGCAATCACCTCCATTTCCAACATCCATAGAACTTTTATCCCTATTTTTCTTTATGGAAATTCCATCATCAAACCCTTGTTGAACAAAATAAAAAGATGCCCTATAACTTAGTAATTTTTTAACCATCTTTCTCAATCTTTGAATCTAAACAAATTCTTTTGATTATAGATCATCATCCCCCCACACTCCCCCACAAATCCAGTGTTTCACTAAGATTTGGAATTGCTGGCCACGTGTAATTGGCTCTCCAAAAAATAGGTCACTAATAAATAGGTCACTCTACCAATAGGGATTCTTTCCAAAGCCCTTATAAAAAGTTTTGAATATGAACCCGGGGGCGCGGGGGGGGGGGGGGGGGGGGGAGGGGGGGAAGAGGGGCAGGGGCGGGGGGCGGTGGG
>JAJJMC010019063.1:8531004-8541179 GCA_023531435.1 Papaver californicum
ACCCTGTAACTGATGCCTTGAGCTCGACAGAAGGTTGAGTAAACCAAGTTCATAGATACTGGTTAGCGACAACATCTAATTTAGGAAAAAGATTCTCCTTGGGACCTTTAGTACCGAATTGACTTACTAGCGAGTTTCTGAGTACTTGAGAATTTTAGCATCGTTTTGAGTGTTAATAACATCCCCGAAAATGGAAAAAAAAAAGAATATGAGTACCATAACTTTACAGTCTTTTGTTCTTGCTGGAATATAAAGTGTTTGAAATCCATGTTTAACTATACTACCATGTTTCGACATGCTAGATAAGTCTAGAACAATGTTTCTTATCTGATCAACATTTTTATCACCACAGTCGGCATTGTACGGCATTGTCTTCATCATGCATATAATACTGACTGTGGTATCAATTTTTCTGTATATCTAGCACTTCAAAAAAATAAATAAGATAAAAACAAAATATAAGTTTAATTTAACAACCCTTGGGGGATACTTATGACTAATTTAGATAGAAGGCTGATATAGGGGCTCCAAATTTGATTGAGGGGCTCCTCTAATTAGACGAAATAGGGACATTATGAAGTAAAACTCAAAAACCCCTTATCCATAATATTTTCACAATACCCAAACCACCCCTCATTAGTAATCTTAATTACATTAATTAGTTAAGATTATTTTAAACTAATCATGATTAATTAAACATAATTTTTTACCTAATCAAATGATTTGAATTTCTTTTTTTTGAATTTGTGTTTGGTGGGAAGAAAAACTTGATGAAATCACGATTTGAAAGATTCAAATTTTGTTGTTCAGAGAAATTTACGGTTGTGTTTCATGTCGAACCCAACCGTAACCATAAGAAAACCGAAGAACACCATTTTTGGCCAGATTTACGGTTGGGTTTTGTTGAAAACCCAACCGTAAATCAAAGAACAATGATGAACACCATGTTTTGTGCAAAGTTACTGTTGGGTTTTAAACCATACCCAACCGTAAGTAGAAGAAAATGATGAACACCATTTTTCCCATAGTTACGGTTGGGTTTTAAAGGAAAAACCAACCGTAACTCATCCTTTTGAGAATTGATTTTTTTTTTGTTAAATTTGAGTTTTAAAAATCAAAATTTTGAAATAATTCAATCATTTTTACTAGATTGAAGGTAAATTGGGTGTTTGAAACAAAGAAAAAACGAAAAACACACAAATTAGATAATCCAAATTTGTGTTATCCAGTAGAATTTACGGTTGGGTTTTGGCTTATAACCCAACCGTAACAATTCTGTTAATATTTGTTCCAATTTCAACACATAATTACGGTTGGGTTTTTCCTTAAAACCCAACCGTAGCCAGTAGAACTTACGGATGGGTTTGGCTTATAACCCAACCGTAACATATTCTGTTAATTTTTGTTTCAATTTTAACACAGAATTACAGTTGGGTTTTGCCTTAAAACCCAACCGTAGGCAAGTTGTGGTGTTTGTACAAAATGTATTACGGTTGGGTTTAGTAATCGGACCCAACCGTAAATGGTCCTGTTAACTGTTTTTTGATTTTCAATATACTCCAAATTGGGTTTAAAACACAACTTTGTAACTTATTCCTTCTATTTTAATAGATTTAAAGTAGTACATTAAAGGAAAAAAACAAAGGAAACGAAATACAATAGACCATTGGATGATTACACTTAAACACTTAAAGATAATGGCGATAATCAAACACCCGACTTGTTTCCATAATACGGTAGCAATCTGTATGCTTGAACTCCTCCCCATATTTGATTCTATACTGCTCCATAGACAACACATGCTGAAAAAAACAAATCAATTATTAGTTTGAGTTTTTGAAATCTCTTTTTAACTAACGATTTATTAATCGACAAACTTACTCTTTCCACACCGTTCTCGTAGGGATTTGCTTCGAATCTCATTTGCTTTTTCAGTTTTAAGTTGTTCATTTTTCGATACAACGTCTCTAACCGTCTCTTGATGGCTCTCCACGGCCTATGATTTACATTCCCATCTAATGCCACAAATATTCGAAATACCCGCTTCCACCATTCTTCGGTATCTTGACCCTCATACCAATTTTGTTGTGAAACAACGTTGTTATTGTTGTTATAGAAGGCTCTATCGTAAGCATGCTCTAGCATCGTATGCCACGCTCGAACAATTGCAACATCTTCATCATTCGTGTATGTGTTTACCATTTTTAGTGGTTGAAAGGGTATGGTGAGAATAATGAGAATGTCTAGAATTATAATGAGAATGAAAGGGATAGAGAATAATGAGAAAGTGACAAGTAAAGGTTTCCTTTTATAGGGAAAAAGGAACCAACAGATAGATTTTTGAAATAAAAAATCCGTTGGAATTGTGTACTTTAAGGAGACGGAAATTCAGACATTTTGAGAATCCCGCAGAATTACGGTTGGGTTTTGAGGTGAAACCCAACCGTAATCTAGTTGTGGTGTTTCTACAATTTATTTACGGTTGGGGTTTAGTAATCGAACCCAACCGTAAAATGATTTTTAGAGTGAAATGTAGTTACGGTTGGAAAGGCTCACCTAACCCAACCGTTACTCTATTGTTAGTATTAGTGTATATTTTACCATATTGTTACGGTTGGGTTTTGCCTTAAAACCCAACCGTAATCTAGTTGCGTTGTTTACAATTTTTGTTACGGTTGGGTTTAGTAATCGAACCAACCGTAAATATGAATGTTTGTAGTATGAATTGTAGTTACGGTTGGGTTGAGTCATGGAAGCCAACCGTAAAAGCAGTTTTTAAGATAAAATTAGTTATGCTTGGGTTTAGTTCATTTTCTCATCAAATACCAGAGTTGTTAAAAACCTTATTTTTAACATTAAATGAAGAACTAAAGGAAACGAAATGCAGTAGATCATTAGATGATTACACTTAAACACTGAAAAACACTTAATCATAACGGCGAAACTCAAGATAGAAACTTTGTTCCAAGATACGATAGCAATCTGTATGCTTGAACTCCTTCCCATATTTGATTTATACTGCGCCCTAGCCATGGCATGGTGAAAAAAATAAATCAATTATAAGTTTCATTATTTTAAATATTTTTTTAAAGAACGATTTATTAATTGACACATTTACTCTTTCCACATTGGTTTCGTCGGGAAATGCTTCAACTCTCATTTTCATTTCCAGTTTTAGGTTTAGCGTCCCTTGATGGTACTGCACGTCCTCCGATATCTATTCCCGTGTAATGCCATAAATATTTCAAACACACGCTCCCACCAAGAATCGTCCTCCTGACAGTCCATCCAATTTTCAGCTATAACAATGTTTCTATTGTTGTTATAGAAGGCTCTCTCGTAAGCGTGGTCTATCATCGTAACCCACCCTCGAAAAATTGCAACATCTTCATCATTCGTGTACCGAACCATTTTTAATGGTTGAAAGGGTATGGTGAGAATGAGTTGGAAAATCTAGAATTATAATGAGAATGAAAGGGATAGAGAATAACGAGAAAGTGAAAAGGAAAGGTTTCCTTTTCTAGGGAAAAAATTCCCAACGGCTAGATTTTCAAAAAAAAAACCGTTGGAATTGTATTTTTTTTGTCACTATTCAAGGATAATTTACGGTTGGGTTTCGTAATGAAACCCAACCGTAACAAATTTGTGTTTTTTGTAAATTTATATTACGGTTGGGTTTTGGCTTAGAAAGCAACCGTAAATTTTAATGTTAGTTTAAGTGGGATGATCATTTACGGTTGGGCTTTGTAATGCAACCTAACCGTTAACAAATATGTTATTTTACTGCAAATTATATTACGGTTGGGTTTAATTATCGGACCCAACCGTAAACATAAGTTTTTTAGTGGAAATGTAGTTACGGTTGGGTGATTTCTTGAAACCCAACCGTAAATCATCATCTTCATTTCCTATATTCTTCATTTTTTATGCTTAAATCAGTCTTGTATTTGTTTTATGTTGGTGGGAAAAGTGGAAGAGAGATAAGAGAGTTTTAACCTAAAATTTTGAAAAACCCAAAATGAGTGATTCTGGTGGCAAATTTATGGAGGGTGAATCCTTGTATGATTGCCAAACTAAATTCTACATACCCATTAAGGGAGACCCAACTATGTATGATTATTTGGATGGTAGAGAGGTTTTAAGTGTAAGTTGTGATGCTGAAACTAAACCAAATGGAGAAAGTAGTCGTCAAAGTGAAGATTCAACTGCTGAGAATAGTCAGGTATCATTCTAACTTAAACTCTTTTTCATTTTTTGCTGATATTTAAGGAAATGAGGTGCATAATAGTGGTTTTTTTTTTGTTACACCATCATGGTTACGGTTGGGTTTTCTTGAGAAACCCAACCGTAACTATACATTTGTGTTTCTGAAAAGTAGAGTTTCACAGTTTTACGGTTGGTTGGTTACCACAAACCCAACCGTAACTTATTACGTGCATGGGTATTTACTGCACTTGTTACAATTGGGTTTTACTCTTTAACCTAACCGTAACATTGGTTTGGCTTTTTTTTGTTGTATTATGGTTGGGTCCGTCGATTATACGGTTGGGTCTGACGCTTGTAACCCAACCGTAAACTTATTGGTTTTAGTGTTTTGTCTGACGCTTGGCCTTGATCTCTTTTGTTCAGCTCGCGGCTGTACCTCAACCAATGTATGATCAGCCTCCTCCAAATGATATTGAAACTATAGATACTACGGATCACTATTTGAACGACTTGGTAGGTTATAGATAAGTTGTTAATCCTTTTCGACAATTGTCATAATGCCATTTTTTTTCTCCTAACTTTCTGTTCTTGGACCATGTAGACATGGGATAAAAAAGATGATGCAAAGAAGTGGGCTACAGAACATGGGAAACTCATCATGTGTGTGATTGTTTGTAACAACCAACAAAAACACAACCGCTTTCAAATGGTTTGTGAGTGTAGTGGACGATACACAAGACATGCAAAGAAGGGTACTGAGTATGTACCAAAGACGAAGATCAAGCGAAAAACTTACACTAAGAAGACGGGATGTCCTTTCAAGCTTCAATTTCGTAAGAACAACGAGAATAAGTGGTTCTTGTCTACGGTTGTATGCGGTCGTCACAACCACCTACCACCAGAGACTTTGTTAACGCATCCTTCTATGGCCCGGCTTACCAAGGAAGAAAAGCTCATCGTAGACGATATGACAGATAAGCGTTTGAAACCCAGTGATATACTCGGGCACTTGAAGAAAATAAACTCAAATAATGTGTCTACGTTGGAGACAATCTACAACGCCAAAGCCAAGTTGAAGCGTGAGAAATGGGAAGAAAGGGACCCGATCCAACAACTTTTGTACTTGGGGGAGACGAAAAACTACACCATGTTTCACAAGAAAGATGAGAATAAAGAAATTAAGCATATTATATTGGCTCATCCCGAGTTTATAAAGTTAGCACAGTGCTCCCATCAAGTGCTTATGATGGATTGCACGTACAAAACTAACAAGTACGAGCTCCCGGTTTTGAATGTTGTAGGGCAAACTTCTACCAAGTCCCCGTTTAGTGTTGCCTTTTGCTTCTTGAGAAACGAGCTCGAAGAAAGCTATGTGTGGGCTTTGGAACAAATTAAATTATTCTACGTTGAAGGATATACCCCTAAGGTAATTATCACCGACAAAGAACAAGGCTTGATGAATGCCATTGCAAGGGTATTCCCAGATGCTCATCATCTTCTTTGCACGTTCCACTTGTGGAACAATATTCAAACCAAGTGCAAAACGATTATTCGGCCAACAAAGAAAAGCGAGATGGAGAGAATTAAAAAATTGCCGGTTTCAGAACAAGAAACGGCCAAAGAAAAATTCGAGGAGGACGACAAGTTGGCAGAACTAAAATGGGCTAGTTTCCAAACTGAATGGGACGCTTTGACATGGTCTATCACCAAGGAAGATTATGAAGAAAATGTTCGTATGTTATGCTTGCATTGGAGTAATTATCCAAAAGTTGTGAACTATTTGATGGAGCATTGGTTGAATCCCCACAAAGAGAAGTTTGTAGTGGCGTTCACAAACCAATATAGGCGACAACCAAGCTAGAAGTACCGTGGAGTCTTCTCACAACAGAATGAAGAAGAAGCTTCATAATTCTGATGGTGGGTTTGTTACGGTCTTCGAAGCGATGCACGATTATTTTCTCCGTGACCTTGACAGAGTTAAGGAATCTTTTGAAAAAAGCCTTTCTAGAAAACACGTCAGCTATAAAGACGACCCATTGCTCCAAAGTATTTTTTATAAGGTGTCGCATTGTGCTATTGAGAAGATAATGTACGAAGTAAAGCACTATAGATTGGGCAACTTACACGGAGAAGAAGAGTGTGTTTGTCCTAACATGTCAAGTTTGGGACTTCCCTGCCGGCATATGATGCCCAAGTACGAAGAAGAAGGTGTGATCCCAATTCAGGATATTGATCCGTTTTGGCAACAATTGTCTTTCGATGAACCCATCGTCGAGCAAGATTTTGGTGCATCGTTTGCCGACACCCACGTTGGAAAGGCTTTAGACAAGAAATACGATACATTAAATAAGGCGCAAAGCCAAATTTGGTTGACGAAGTTGAGTTACTTCGTGTTTCCGCACACAAGGTACGCTGTCAAGGAACCAATTAGAGGGAAGAGAAAAGGTAGGCCTTCCACCAAAGAATCGAGGGCCGTGGGACGCAAAAAAGCTAGGGAATTGCATGAAGAATCAAAGAAAAGAAACCCTTGTGCATTTGAGCATTTGCAAAAGGAATATGAAGCAGAGGATGAGAAGGAGGATGATGCTCAACGAAAAATAAGTCAAATGGAACAAGGGGGACCAAGTGTAGTAGATATTAAAGGAAAAAGTCCCGCGGTTCCCATTCAAGAAAGTTCAACAATTGAACTTGGTTCCAAGGGAAAAGTTCCTCCACACCCAAACTCAAGAAGAGTAAGTATGAAGGAATTAGCAAGAAGAAAAAAAAGAGTTAGTATGAAAGAATTAGCAAGAAGAAAAGAAAAAATTAAAGGCAATACATTAGTGGTTGAAGAGCCATATACGATCCGGATTGCAAGATGCAATTTCCATCTAACTTTTCAAGAATTGAGAATGGCAAAATCGTCCGAACCGAGCACATTATTTATGAAAATTATATGTCATCGTTTCCGGGTTTTTTTCGTCCATACATAAAGGCCACCGACGATGTTGCCGGTGATGGTAATTGTGGATACCATGTATTCATCGAACAAGTTGGACCATTTAGCGGAGCAGCAGGGTTGGGTATGGACGAAGTAACTTATGTAAGGCATAAGTCAGCGGTTGAACTACGCTCTTACCCGGATTTATACAAGCCAATGATGTGTGCATATAGAGATGAAGAGTCGTTGTTAAACGAGGAGTTCATCGCTCTCGAAAGGCGTTTAATGGGCAACAAGAATTGCACTAGCGAGTATTGGATGAGCATGCCAATATGTGGGCAAATCCTCGCCAATGCTTTCAATTGCGTCATACATTATATCTCAAATGGATATTGTTTTACATTTGCACCAACAAGATCAACATTTGTCGAACAATTGGCTAATAGAAGATGTGTGATTGGGCTGGTGCAGAACTGCTATTATGTCGGTCTCAAGTTGAAAGAAGGAAGTCCATTACCCCCTTTACAGGATGGATACGATGGTGATATCGCCAAGTCTTGGTGTCACCGGTTCAAGCACAATTTCGAACTCTGGAAGGCATTAAAACCCTCCCCGACCTTTCAATTCATATCATTTGTTTCTGACTCGGAGTCGGAATGATAATATAGTAAACCTGGAAGGCATTTAATATTCGTAGTAATAATATCATATGTATGTTGGAAGAATCATAATATTAATATATTTTTTTTGGAAATGAAAAATTTGGAGTATCACATGTGTCACTACAAAATTCACCCAGGTTTACGGTTGGGTTTTCAGTGAAAACCCAATCGTAAACCTGTCACTACGCAATTAACAAAAATATTACTTTTTTACGGTTGGGTCCTGAGTGCAAACCCAACCGTAAACCTTACAGGGTTTTTTCCCCCAGTTTTACGGTTGGGTTATGACTCCAAAAACAACCGTACAACTGTCACGTTTACGGTTGGGTTTTCAGTCCAAACCCAACCGTAAACCTGGGTGAATTTTAATCTGGAAGGTTTACGGTTGGGTTTGCATTCAAAACCCAACCGTAAATATTTTTGTTAACCTGTTTTGGAATTTCAGTTCACTCAAAATTGGGTTCAAAACAAAAAATTTATGTAAACATCAAATTTTTGACCACATTACAACCCATGAAATCATTAAAGTAAACTGGGATACAATTGAAATTACCACTAACAAACCCAAATGGCATTACAAAAGAACTAATAAATAGGTTTGCGAGTGAGCAAAAAGTCCTTTAGGATGTGATAATGAGGTAGGTATAAAAAGGGCCATATTTTCCATCTCCTCCATTCCTCAAGAGATCTCTGTAACACCTCATCTTCGGTTTCACCCCTAAGTCGTAGTTGACCAATAATACGAACTAATGCCATAAATTCTTCTACGTATCGGTGTATAGTGTTCTATCGACAAATCAACTTGACGTGATCATGGTTATAAGGGTTGCCGGTTTCAGAACAAAAGTTTTCATGGATTGTTTACCAATAACTCGGACTCGTTATACCACTTTGCCTTCTTTCTTCTCCTCTTTTTGGAAAACATAATACATAGTTGCGACAAATACATAAATCTTCATCCAAAGAAAAATCTGGATTTTTAATCCCAGGTTGACCCATATTCCACTATGTTAGAGTACTATTTTTGTTAGAGATGATTGTTGTAACATAAAGGTTTAACTTTTAAAAAAAATGGATGGGTTGGATATGTACTCAACTATTTCACTTATAAACCAGAAGTGTAACGGCTATATTTTGAAAAATGGGTCGTACAAGGTTTGAACGTCTCTATTTGAAAACCCAAAAAAAAATAAATAATCAAAAACGACCCAAAACTTTCCTCAAATGGAATTTCCGGTTGGGTTTTAGCTGAAAACTCAAACGTAATATACTTGGAAAATTATGTGTTAAGGTCACATGTTTACGGTTGGGTTTTCAGCCACAACCCAACCGTAACCAACCTTTGTAGCTTTGAGTTTTAAAGTCAAATTTGGGTTTCAAAATCAAAAATTTGAACTTATTCAATCATTTTAACTAGATTGTAGGTAAATTGGGTCATTCAAACAAAGAAAAAACAAAAAACAAACAAATTAGAGAATCTAATTTAAAGTTATCCAGTAGAATTTACGGTTGGGTTTTGGCTGAAAACCCAACCGTAATATCCTTGGAAAATTATGTGTTGAGGTCATTTATTTACGGTTGGGTTTTCAGCCAAAACCCAACCGTAACCAACCTTTGTAGGTTTGAGTTTTAAGGTCAAATTTGGGTTTCAAAATCAAAAATTTGAACTTATTCAATCATTTTAACTAGATTGAAGGTAAATTGGGTCATTCAAACAAAGAAAAAACAAAAAACAAACAAATTAGAGAATCTAATTTAAAGTTATCCAGTAGAATTTACGGTTGGGTTTTGGCTGAAAACCCAACCGTAATATCTTTGGAAAATTATGTGTTGAGGTCATTTATTTACGGTTGGGTTTTCAGCCAAAACCCAACCGTAACCAACCTTTGTAGCTTTGATTTTTAAGGTCAAATTTGGGTTTCAAAATCAAAAATTTAAACTTATTCAATCATTTTAACTAGATTGAAGGTAAATTGGGTCATTCAAACAAAGAAAAAACGAAAAACAAACAAATTAGAGAATCAAATTTAAAGTTATCCAGTAGAATTTACGGTTGGGTTTTGGATGAAAACCCAACCCTAATATCTTTGGAAAATTATGTGTTGAGGTCATTTATTTACGGTTGGGTTCTCATCCAAAACCCAACCGTAACCAACCTTTGTAGGTTTGAGTTTTAAGGTCAAATTTGGGTTTCAAAATCAAAAATTTGAACTTATTCAATCATTTTAACTAGATTCAAGGTAAATTGGGTCATTCAAACAAAGAAAAAACAAAAAACAAAAAAAATTAAAGAATCAAATTTAAAGTTATCCAGTAGAATTTACGGTTGGGTTTTGGCTGAAAACCCAACCGTAATATCCTTGGAAAATTATGTGTTGAGGTCATTT